>JANSVA010448154.1:0-17007 GCA_025504915.1 Erythroxylum reticulatum | reverse complement strand
TTCAAGGGAATGATGAGTTTCATATCATGATAGTAGTTGATTATCGATAATGGCACTATTAAATGAATCTAAAATCATGTATGTTTTGAAAGATTAAAGTAGGCTATTTCTTTAATCTTAAAACATATAACTTTCTTTTATTATAAACCACAATTTTGATGAGTGATGAACTCATGTGTGTTTCATTATAGTTCTTGATATGATCAGAATGGATTTTTACTGAGTATCAATCTAGTATCTACATGATGGAATTATTAATTGAAACATGTATCAAGGAACATTCCCTCAAATGAAGAGTTTATAGTGATATCATCACTTCTAGATGTTTTACAAAGGTTGGTGATTAAATTAGCGCCAATACTTTGATGGAGTAGCAACCTATCAAGTCTTAACACCAAAATAAGATCTTGTGTGTTAATCTCCCTAAATAGTAAAGCAGGAGATCTAGAGGAAAAACCAATTATGGGAAAAACGGTAATTTTATTCTTTATTGTGCGGATGGCTATAATATTGTTCATAATAGATTTTTCAATTAGACATCTTATTTGAAACATGTGTAATGGAAATATTTAGTAATTCAAGAGTTCAACTAAATGCCTTTAGTGGAATGACATTTAGTTAATAAGCTAGAATTAATTCTAATGAGATTAAATTAATTCTAGGCTTATTGGAGATTGAATCATATAAGTCCAATTAGATTCCCCACTTTGGTTCTAAGAAATGCTATCAAGAAAAGTAAGAAATATAAATAGAGGTTATCAGAAAGAAAATAAAAAGGCAAGGACCGAATTAGATTCAAAATAGTAATACCATAACAATTTAGTTAAGAGTTAATTAAATTGGGTTTTAAGCCTATGATTAAATGATGGGCTTACTCTAATTAAGTGTTAATTAGAATCCAAAAGTAAACATTTAATATTGAGCTGGATTTTGGTTTGAATTAATTAATTAGATTAATTAAATTGAAACAATTTTATAAAGACAAAAAAGGAGAGCAAAAACTGAAACTACAATGATATAGATTTTGGTTTTGCATAGCTAAGGTGGGTTTTTATCATGCTTCATCATTAAATGGTTTAATGGTTTCCTCATTAAATGATTTAATGGTTATCATTTAATGTTGGCATGTAGAAAAACATATAAACCTTTTAGCATTCTTTTGATTAAAGGAGTAAGTGCATTTGTTGCTCTCTCTCCCTTCTTTCATCTTACAATAAAAAATGAGAGTGTCATTTTTTTGTTTTTTTTCTTTTCATCTAGTGAAATTAAACAAATGAGAACGCCTCATTTATGGCTCTCTCTTTCATTTTGTGAAAAGGAAAGAAATGATGTTTTTGGCTTGGTCTTCCTCTCTCCTTTTCTTTCATGACCATAACTTAGCATTGAGAGTGTCTCAAATTTTGTCTTCTTATAACTAAGGAAATCCTCTACAATATTTCTTATCCTTTCCCACCAAAGGATCTTATTAACTAAGTTGTCCAAGGAGAACAAGTGACAGATCAGATTGGTTGAGGATACAAGAAAGAGAAGAGGATACAATAGCATAGAAAGGATACCATAGCAAGAAGTCAAGGATTTAGCAAAAGAGTTCATAAAAATTTTAATCTTGTTCTTATGTTATTTATTTTTCTAATATCGTGTCATATATGGATTAAACATGTTGATTTGGTTATCATGCTTCTGCTGCGTTTTGATTTCGGAAAAAGTTTTCAAAATCTACTGTTTAGCCAAATATAGTATGCTTTTTTTTTTGATACAACACTAGGATCATCTAGATCTAACACCCCATTAACACATAATTGACTAGATTAGCTTTAATGATAGGTAAAATCTCCTTGTTCATAACTTGGTTAATTTCTCTTGATCAATTTCCATTGTGTTTTTACATTGCTAAAACTTTAATTTCTTTTTATGTGAATTTGTGAATTATAACTCTTTCTAATCAATTTCTCGAATTTACTTTTCTTATGAACTTTATTTCCATTATTTCAATTTCCTTAGCCTTAGATAACATAGAATTAAATTAGTCCCCCTCCTCGCGGGATCGACACCTCTTATACTACAGCCATGACCTATACGCTTACAGTATTTAAGGGCTTATCAATTTTAAAGCTCGAATGACATGATTTATAACTCTTTATTAAACTTACTTAGATACGTGCTAATAAACCTTTTCATAGATGCACATGGCCAAAAAATAATGGCAAACGTTACATTATGACTATGACCATGCCTATATTCACCTGAATTTCGAAACTATCAAAGGGGGGTTGACTTGTTTTTATTATTTATTTTTAATATATGTTAATTATCGTCATCATCATCATTATTATTAAAGTAAACAACCTCTTACATAATATCATTAATTTTATAATAAGCTTGTTTGCTTTACAAATTTCACAACAGGCCTTCATATTTTGAGAAAAATCCCAAAACTAGTCCTTTTGTGAAGTTATGCAATTAATTTTAAAGGAAATGACAATCTGAGGATAGGTATCACTCTATGCTATATGATAATTTGACTAAAATTATACACCCATATTTGATTTATTTTGCCTAATATTACATAGTTTTGATGTATATTTAGTACTTAATTCACTCCAGGTGCATTTATAGGTAATAATTGCCTTCATAGACCAAAAGGAGACAAATTCAAACGATATCTGTTTAAATAGTTTTGTGTTAGTCAATATTTAATATCGCAAGTGGACGATGTAGCTATGGTTAGTGCCAGTAAATACGAGTCGATGCTACGAGGAGGGTGAGTACTAATAATTATTGTTATTATATTATCTAGCCTATGGATTAATTATGTCTTTTGAATTAAAGAAACTAAAATTAAGCAAATAAAGTAAACAAGTAGTATGATTTAAGCAAAGAATTAGTGATACTAAATTAATTATTAATATCAAATAATTAGTATTTAGGATTCGAATCCCCCTAAATTTGTCATGCAACTGTGTTGTTGATTAATTAGACCATAGAGACTCCTAAGGTATACTAGTAGCTAACCTTAAGTTTGTTAATAACTAATCCTAAGGTCTCTAGCTGAATTACTAAAGTTAAAACTTATAGGATTGCGCTATTGTATTATAAAGCCCTCTATTAGGTTTGACCCTAGTTTAGAAGATTTATTTCTTCCTATCTATATGGTTACAATTGACTCCTTCCAATTATCATAGATCTATTTAAACTTAGGATTTCTAGATCGCTACATTTAAAATCATGTTAAAGTCTAACAAATCAGATTAATAGATAGTAATAAAATACGTAATTGGATCTCAATAATCAATCAACAAAATTGTATTGGTATTAAGTAGGGTTCATCTAGCCTAAATACTAATCAAAAAATTGGCTATATATTAATGAACACTAAATCAAATCCATATATACAAAAAAATAGAATAGAAAACAATGGAATCATAATTCTAAATCTCTCTTATTGTTCTCTATCATGTATTCAAAAAATATAAATTTTTGATCTTACATTTTGATGGATCTAATGATAAAAACTTCGTGTCTCCAACTCTTTAAGATCCAAATCACCTTTGGAATTACCTTTGAATGTCTCAGAACAATGCTAGTTACTTCCCCCTTTAGTGTGCCCCCAAAACATCATTATATAAAAGTCTAGGTTTTTGGGTTATACATTGAACATACATCAGATCGTGCATAATTAGAATGTGCCAAGTATGCGAAAATGCATGGCCATACAAAAGTGCACGATTATGCACTCCTTCTAGATTGTCAATTCTCTGTTTTACGTCACGTTTTCATTCGAATTCTTCTCCTTCAAGTTCATGAAGGCAATTATACTTTGTAAACAAACTTAAAATGAATTAATTACCAACTATATACCAAAAGGATAAGGTATCAATCAAGAATACATTAAATATGGATTTAAAATATAGTAAATTAACCATCTATCAAAATTATGGAATAAAACAAAGATTTAAAGCAACTTAGAGATACACGACCCTATATGTGGTTGTGTAAGCCTTTGTGAATTTGTAAAGTCATGATTTTAGGGGTTTTTAGAGCTTCACGGTCACTTACATGGCCTTAGTAATGTTAGTTTTCACTATACAAAGATGTGAGTGGAGGCAAATAAAAGGGAGTTGAATTTAGCAGCAGGCTTGAGGCGTGAAACATCTAGAAGGGTAATGGTTTTGATTTAGATACGAGGAAACTATGAAGTTAACATCAAAGAAGGTCAAATAGAAGGCTATGCCCAATCTAAACTTGTAAGATGATTCAATAGAATAAAAAATTTTAAAGCTCTATTATTCTTTCAATTGCGTTATCGTGCATAGTTAGATGATTTTAGAAGTTGCTTTCATTATACATATTGACATCATATTTTGTTAAATTAAGAAGAGCATTGAATTGATAAAGACAATTATATTAAACACTTTTTAAAGCCTATTTCTTTTATTATTACCTTACCTTAATAAATCCCATAGGGATAACCAATTTTAAGTCTTAGCCCTTTTCATGGATTAAATTCCAATTATTAGCCTTTATCCTATTTTTAATTGAAGCCTTTTTATTTTTTTGAACCCTAAAGGTTATTGACATTACTTGAATGGTTGAAACTTGAAAGTTTGAAAGATTCAATATTTCTTTAATAGTGGTAGAGAATGACTGCTCAAAATTATTTTGATTAATTTGAAAAAAGAGTATAAAAAAAGAAAAAATTATAGTACCAAAGGATTCACAATGAATGGACTTGTGTATATTGTGAATAACTTTCATGTTATGTTCTCTTTAGTAAATTTTCTTCAAATCAACCCTTTTTATTATCCCAATCATACCGTACCAAAGCCCTTTACAAAGTTATAAAGACTTTTTGGCTTTTGTTCCTGTTTTACATACAAGTGGTGGAGATGTGATAATATTACAAGCCTATGGTAAGAATTTTACTATGCATTGATTTGAGAGTTTGATACTTTTCACCTTAAACATTTAAGTGCATTGAGAGAAATCTTGAGGAGGGTGTAAAAATTTATGATTTTTATTTTAATAAGATTATTGACATGAATATTATTAATATTGATTTATGAAATTAGTTTTAGGATAACTTGATTCTACTTTTATGTTAATTTGATGAATATGACATGATGTTTTAGAGTATGGATGGACAAGTTGATATTAATGAAGGATGGATGTTGTAAAGTTGATATTTTAGCTTATGATTTGCTTGAGGACAAGCAAAAGCATAAGTGTGGGGTTGTTAGATAGATACGAATTTTACTATAACTGTACACCATATTTGATGTATGTTGCTTGACATTTCATAGTTTTCTTATATATTCGGTAATTAATTCTCTATAAGGGTTTTTATAAGTGATAATTGCCTTGATAAACCTAAAGGAGACAAATTTTGATGAAATTGTGGCATAAAACAAAGATTTAAAGAAACTTAGAGATGCACAACATTGTATGTGATTGTGTAAGTAATTACTGAATATTTTGGGGGTTTTAGGAGCTACATTTTCATCTAAGTGACTGTGTATGTTCCAATAACTCCAATTTTCACTATAAAAGGATATGAGTAGAGGCAAACAAAAGAAAGTTGAATTTAGCATTAAACTTGAAGCGTGAAAAATCCAAAGAGGTGACAATTTTGATCTAGAGACAAGGAAAACACGAAGTTAATATCAAAGGAGATCCGATAGAAGGCTACACCAATCTAAAATTGCAAGAAGAATCAATATAACAGAAAAGTGAGATTTAGAATTGTGAACTCTTTGTTTTTTAATAGTTTTTTCTACATGTTTATATTTGATTTCGTTTACTATTACGAGTAACTAAACAATTTTTTTATATCTAAGGTGTGATGAACCCTAGTTTGTGATATAATATGTTTTATTATTTTATTCAATGCAATTATTTTGATTGATTTATTGTGAGTTTTATGTTTATTTTAATATATCCACAATATTTAGGCATAATTTGATTTCATATATTTAAGAAAATTTCTTTGTATAAATAAATAAGAAAATTTTTTGTGTATAAATAAATCTACCATAATAAAAAAAAGTTGATTGCAAACCTATAGATAGATCAACATAAATCTTTTGGATTAAAGTCAAGCGTAATAGTAGAATTCATAAATCAATAATTTAATTAGAAAGATTTATGTTATTCATCTAATAGATTAATTGTTAGTAGTCTTGAGAAAGTTATTAACATAAGATATGAATTTTCATGATTTAATAATCAATAAAATAATTGCATGATAAAAGATTAATTATCTTATGATTTTTAGAGGGACTTATCACCTAGACATTAATCTTTAATATTGATTTTTCTAAGTAATTTCCTTGGTCTTTTGGGTTCATTATTGTTTCCAATTTTTGTTAAACTGTTTAAGTTTTTTTTTAATTAAAAACTAACTAGCAAATTTGTAAGCTAGATAATAGTAGAAAAGTAACTACTAGTAATTAGTGTCTTCATGAGATCAACCCATATTTGCCTATGCTAACTACAACTATGTTGTACACTTCCAGTTAATTTAAATATTGATATAAACATAAAATATCAATCACTCAACACGGATAATCACGTCATAAAGAGATTATTGAGAATTAGTAAACTACAAAGGTAATATGTGTTAAACTAATTAATTTGTTGATTTATCATTATTTATATTAAAACATTAATATAAATTAAAATTGAACTATATTACTTAATTATTAAGAATATATTTATTAGTTATGAATCTTTAGTTTTTTTGAATTTCAAAAAGATATAACACAGTGATCCTTTGTTGAGTCATTTCTGACTAACGTCTGTTAATTTTTGTAGTTCTCTCCAATCAATCTAAGAGATCATTGTACAATGTAGGTGTCTATGGTCCATTAGAAGAAGAAGACCAAATTTGTTCCAATTAAACATCTTAACTCCTTTTGTTATTAATTATTTTTTGGAGGGTGACTTAGAAATTGTTTGATTTGCTATAGCAGCGTCATCAAAACTAAAAGTGAAGTGGCTTTGTACGATGTGGCTTCACTTGTTCAATTTGGTCTCTAATTTTTTAACCTTTTAGAAAACAAACTCTACACCCAAGTTTGGCTTTTTCTCTTTGTAATGTCCTCATATTCTTGTTTTTCTATTTCTTATTATCTTCGAGTAGTCTAACTACTTTGTTTATGTTTTCGTGTGTGGATTAGGTTCGATTGGGAAATATCTTAGTCAAAATGCTTAGTAAGTACAGAAAGAAGTTGAGCCTAAAAATTCCAATGGTGCCTTTGTATGATACCCTCGTTAACGCCCAGTTCACTAGGTATGGTCATTTTTTTCCTTGTTTCTTATATGTTGTCCTACCTTCCATTATAACTACCTTAATGTTGATTTTCACTTCGAGCTGATTATACTAGGAAAACATTTTCAATTCTTTGATTTATTATATCTCAATTATTATTCTTTGTACATTATCTACTCATCTTCCTATTTATAAGCCACAGCTAACTTCAACATTTCCAATTTCCCGTAGAACCTCTGGGGTTTCTACTTTTTTTACTTTTTCATCTTCTTCAAATTTAATGTATTTGCGTGTTTTGTTCTCTCATTCAACTTTCTATTTTTTTAACAACTGTAAGAGTGCATGACAAGAACACTGGTTCTGAGGGATAGAGGCTAAGACAACAGCATTTGGAGAACTGTTGAGGGTCTAGTTAGAGGCATTCAAGTTAAGGCCAAGTTTCCATTTAAACAACATTGCAGATTAATTGCTGTCAAGTTTAGTCTGGGCTTCAAAAATTTTTACATGGTTCAAAAACTTGCATGTTTATATGTGCTCATAATGCTATGGAATTCTTGGGAATGAAATTCTACAAATCATTATTTCACTTTCTATTCTACTGAAATAATTAAAACATTGTTCAAGTGAGAGAGCATGTTACTACAATTCTAACAGGTCTCATGAAGGGTGGAGATGAAGATCTTGCTAGAGATTTTTGTGATAGAGATTACATGGAGGAAAAAGCTATGCAGAAGATGAGAAAGCAAAGGTTATGATTATTTTTACTTATGTTTATCAAAATTCTATTAATTCTTGTCAACTATGATTATTCTGTATATGATTATGAAAGGTTTTCTTATATCTCATCACATTATTTTGGAACTTAACTTACAAGTGGTGCATTCTTTCTTTTCATTTTCAATCTTTGACACACTACAAGAAAACAAACCAATTAGTGAAATTTTATTGATAAAACGTCACTGTTGGCTATTTAAAAATAACATTTTCTTCTCGTGCCTTCATTTCCCACTATTTTGCTGGTTTCTTTGACATTTCTTCTTCTCTGGTTTCTTTTCTGTGCCTTCTTCCTACCCAAAATTGGTTTCTTCTCTCTGCCTTCTTCTCTTTGCAGTAAGCGAAATGCAATGCAAGGTTTATGCTGCTTGGGCTTTGTATTCGCTTTGTTGATTTTCGTTTGCAAGGTATTCATTACTCGAGTAGATAAATTTCAAATTTTTATTAAAAGGAAAGCAAACAAAATAAATAAAGAGTAGCGAGAGCGACCAAAAACTCCCCTTTTCCCGCTCTTTCTGGTCTCCTAAATGTGTCCCAGTCTTCCACCATCGGAATTTAGTAAGCAACGGTTAACTCAAATTTTACTATTTCTCGTAGATGTTCACATGAAATTTTTACGTAGGTCATCCTTATCTTTAAAATTGCTTAATCAAGTCAAATAAGTTGAATTAAAAGAGCCAGGGTTTTATAATTTTTATGAAAATTTTCTCATGTTTTTCTATTTTACAATTGCATATGGGGGCTCTGTACACCAAGCTTTATAATAAGTACAATGTTCTTAAGGTCTCTCGTTCATTTAATAATGTCTAAAAGGAAAATAATTCTTAGGATACACACGTCTCTGTTACACAATGTTGTCTTAGTTGATGGTTGCTACCTTGAATTTTCAGAAATAGAGGTTCTACGAATTGGCTGAGATTAAAGAAGAACAAGAATTTAAGTTTTTGAATTATGTCTCTGGTAAGCTCATTTCTTCATCCCGACCAAAATTCTTGTTATAGTAATATAAGAAATTAAGTTCAAAAGCCCTTTTCTGGTATAGATTGTATAGATATAACATAAACTAAGACAACTAACTTAATTTAAGATACAGCACTTGAGAGACAAAAATGACAAGTTGTGCATATAACTGAATGATATGAGAAGTGAAGTTGCTTCAGTTAAGCATGCATTCTGGATTTCCTTTATAGATTTACCTTATCATTAATGCAATTTTTAACTCAACCGATTAGTAGAAGCCTATAACTTAATGTGATTCACTTTGCTTGTAGATGCAACAATGATGAACGATGTACAAAGTACAACAACTTGTTAACTAAAGAGAACCAAAAGAGTAAGCATATTATGACCTTTGATAGATAATTTAATATCACAATTCCTTTTATTCTGATTTTGTTTAATTATAATTTTTTCCATGTCTCTTTGTTTCAATACCTAGATTTTTGTTGAGAAGTATATTTCTTGTGCATATTTTTGGATTTTATATTTATTCATATTTATGCTTTTTAATTTTTTATTGGTTGTATGACGTTGATATGTCAACTGAGGTATCATTTGTAATAGATAAGAAGCTTTCTGAAGAATTTGAGAGGCTCCAAAAGCTACTTTAAGATGGGCATTCTTACAATTTGAAGAATAGTAGAAGTGAAAACCTATAGTTGAATGTGCATAAATCTTCTCAAGATATGATAAGGGCAGAGTCTCGAGGCTTAGTGAGAAGAAGAACAAGAAAGCGTAGCCTAACTGAACCTTGGATACGCGTAGGCTCAGTTTCTCCCCGTGGAAATTATCAATCTGATACATTGATTGTAGAATCAGAAAAACTCTCATCAAAGGAAACATTTCTTTATGCGGATCTTTCCAAAGATCAGTAAGTATGTGTCAAGATATAATGGTTTTAGAGCAAAAAGTTTGAGCATCTTGTTTCTCATCTCTTACTATTTGAGTATGATTTTGCAGTTAGAATCCTATATGGGAATTATTGACATATCAGGTAGGTTTAAGTTGTCATGTTCTTTGTCTTCTCATATGATAAGTACATATAAAAAGTTTCATGCTTTTCAGGTGTAGGTGATGTTAAAAATGAAATTTATTCTTCCAACTGCCCGTTTCAAGCTCTTGTTGATTACTTAATAGGCATGAAATTATCTACTGTTAATCAAACTGAAGGAATTTGCATCTCATCTCTGCATCAATCAAGTGGTAATTCATGCATGGATTCCTCAAGTACCTACATATGTTTTACATTTTCCTCTTTAGTAAATATCCATTTACTTTTTCTATTTCTTAATATCAGATTTGTTAATGCTTTCAACTATTTGAAATATGCAATTTTCTCATTTTTATTTATGCACTGTGTGTGGAACTCAATTTTTGAAAAATGTAATGACATGAAAAACATTAGAATTTCCAGAAGTCAGGTCCAATTGATCATAAGGTTGAAAACATAACTTGAATTGGTAAAATTACAACAAGCACATGGAAATTTTGTTAAGCTATTCAACCTCTTCTTGTTGTTATAGTGTAACTATATTAAGCATAATTATTTGAAAACTTTTCGTATGATTGTTGGGCATACAATTGTTTCATATGTTCAAAAAAAATGTTTCAAAAGCTAAATCATCAATAATGGCCTTGATTTTCTCTTTTACTGTCATAAGTTTGTGTATATCAATACTAAGGACACGTAAGTTCATTATGCTTTCTATTTACTAGTTTTTTATTAAGGTTGAATTCAGCATAAGCTGTACATTTTATCCGTTGGTCAATTTTTGGCCGACTATTGAGGCTTAAATTCAAATTTCCTAAAAACTTTTCTAGGCTTAGTTTTAGCAATTTTGCTGTGCTTTCTAATTCTGATGCCACTCATCTTTTGGGCTATTAACAGGTTATGCATTCAGTCTAACATAGGTAAAGAAGGCAGCTGGAGAGGAACCAGAGCTGGTATATTATGTTTCAACGTTAGGAACTTTTAAGAGGATAACACCGAAGTGGATGAGATCGGATTTGATGTTTAGCATGAACATGTGTCCAATCTTTTTTGAAAGGATAGTAGAGAAAAATGGGTGAGTACATAGTTCATTTTCAAATATTTGTTAAATGAGACTATGTATCTAATTAATTTTTAAATTTTTAGGAATTAATGTGTAAAGAATTGGCAGATTCAATAGAACAAATTCCTCTAATGAAAGAGGATGAAGTGTGCAACAAAGTCTTAGGAACTAGATCAGATTATGTTGTTGGCATGGGAGTTAGGCCTTGACCACAAAGGAAGACTTCAGTAAGAAAGAGAATTTGAGATGAACTAAAGGAGTTGATGAAAGTTAATCAAGAGTTACAGTCTCAATTCGATGAATTGAATAAAAAAGTTGAACAAATGTAGGATTGACTAACTATTGAAGTCGAATAACAAAGAATTGAATTTGAACTGCAAAAAACGATCTTGGAACTTTTATGTTCTAAACATAATATTCATTTAGGTTAGATATATACTTATGATATTTACAACACTTATGACGTACTTTTGATATTAAATAGTGTATTATGATATGTTTGAAAATTGCAATTAAGTAATTGTCTGTAGGTATGAAACTCTTGTGATATATGAACAATTATTAAAATTAATGATATAATGAAAAATTGAAGAATTATTAAGTAAATAAAATTCATAAATAATATTGAATAGTTATTAAACAAATATGATTTAAACATTTTTTATTTTAAAAATAATTATTAAAATTAAAAAATATTAAATTAAAATGATTTTAAAAAATTGGAAAAAATAATATTTAAGAAATAATACAACTATCTGTGATGCTTTTGTATAAACGCCATTAAAAGCAACATTCTGCTATGTCTTAAAAATGTCACAGAATGCGACTTTCTGTGACGTTTCCTAAAACGTCGCTGAATGTGATTTTCTATGACTTTCGAAAAACGTCCTCGCAAAATGTGACTTTCTGTGGCATTTCCAAAATGTCACTTTCTGTGACGTTTCCAAAAATGTCGCAGAATGTGAATTTCCGTTACTTTTCCACAAAGCGTCGCAGAAAGACCAATCTTTCATTGACATTAATTAAAACATCGCAAAATGTCCATGTTTTCTATGATGTTTTATGGGAAACGTTACAAAAACCTTTTGCCTACACCACATTTGGCGACATTATTTGTGACATTTTTTAAAACATCGCAAATTGTATTTTATGACATTTTTTGAGATTTTGTGACGTTTTTTAAAAGTCGCAAATTGTGATGTTTTCTTGTGGTGACATAAGCATTGGGGCATGAGTGCAGAAGTGCAAGAAGTGGTGATTCTATTCCATTTATTCCTGGTGTTGTTCTTGCTTTGGCCTTTCTGGCCTATCAATCCCCTATGATATGCCTAAGTGGGTGCTTATGCCTATGATATATGAGCCTCTAGCAATGTGATTCTGATTTATGATCGACATTGAACTTTATTTGATTGTTAAACCTTTTTTGACTTAAATCTTTAGGCAACCAAACATTCCTTTTAAAATTTTAACTCAGAGTATTTGATTTATCCTACTAGAAAATAGATAAGTATTCAATTTGGGGGAGGTTTAAAGCTCCTTCTCTCTTTTGTTATTCATATACCATCCATCAGTATTTTATCAATATATTCAAGTAGTATTTGAGCTCGTAAATGATTGAAATCTACTTTTCAATTATTAATTAGATGTTGATTCTCATATTTTTGTACCTCATAAAAGGTTAAGATGTGAATGAAATACTAAAAAAAATTAATTGTGATGTGACACCTGGTATTGGAAAAGAAGACTAGTTCTTAATGCTCTACTTTCTTGTGTCTAAAATTAGAACAAAACTGACTGAGTTTCATTCAGTATTTAAGTATATAAGTATCCATTTAACTCAATTCTTGGAAATTAACAATACTTGACATCAAATGCTCTTCCCATCAAATGGTCTCAATCACGTCATTAAGTAAGTATTAAGGATAGAGAAATTGGGATCTTCTCATCTTGATGGAGGACAATTACTTGAGTGTTGATGTGTGTAAGTTTTAATAATACCTTTGATAATCTATAAGTGCATGGTTCATTAGTGTAGTACCTAAGGTGTCGATCCCATAAGACGGGATAATCTAATCCTAAAATCTAAGACTAGAACAAATCGCAGAAATTCAAAATATAACGAAATTAAAATGACAATTCAATTTGAACAATCAAATTAATAATCAAACAAAACAAGATTAATTATTTAACAATTGCAACACACACCTAAGAATCTTTCTAAGGTAATTAATTATTTAACAGTTGCAACACACACCCAAGAATCTACCTAAGGTAATTATCAAATGAGAGAAAGGAAATTTTACCTATCCTTAGCACTAACCTAAGTGATTATGAATTACTAGATTATTGGTTTTAGATGATCCTAGGGTTGATTACTCTCTCTCGAGTAATAACCATTAACCTTAATTCATAAATCCTAATCAGATTATGGAAGTTGCAATCTCTCAATTAACAACCTATCCAAAACTCTAATTAGGGAAACGTATGCAAGATCTCTCTTCAAACAATTTATCGATTTGATTTAATTCTTGTTCTATTAATCACCTAACTCTCATTAATCCAATTTAATTATTTTTCATTCGATTCACCCTCTCAGTTTATTATTGAATTTTGCAATCACAGAATTAAATCATAGTAAATCCAATAAAACATAAACAATCAAATTTCATTAATTCAATGATAAAACTCAGAAGCTGAGTTTAGAACATCTTCGACATTCAAAAATCCTATAATTAATTGTTATTCCAATTTTGTAAAATAATAAAATAAAAATAAATAGAAAATACGATCTAAACGAATGATGGGAGGCAACGATCCTGATCTAGGAAGTACATTGAGTCAACTTCTTCTCTTCTCTCTTCCTCCTCTTTCTCAATCTCTTGATGAATTATCTCTAGGGCTTCTCAAAAGTGGCTGATGTAAAAGCTCCCTTTCTCTCCTCTTTATGTTCCTTTTATACTTCTTTATGCTTTGGGTAACCCTAGGGTTTCTCTAGGTCTAAAAGGTCAAAAAAATCTCTCAAAATAGGAAGTTTGTGAGTGACACGTCTACCTTAAGTAGGCCACAACCATGGCTCTATATCAGGACATGATATTAGGCCATTGCTTTAGCTTGAATGCCTTCCAACTTCATTCTTTGATATTGAACCTGAAACACTAGCAAACACATGAAGCTACCACAAAAACATAATATTTAATCTCAAAAGCTCGTACTAACCCATAAAGCTCTTAAAACATAAATAATTAATAAATTAACACAATTATAACCTAAACACATAATAAATGATCGAATTAATGACCAAACACATATCACATTATTCCCTAAAACACAATGCAATTTACACTTATCACATCCCCACAGTTAAATGTTTTCTTGTCCTCAAGCAGACACAAACAATCAAACAAATCAAGAAAACACAAAACACGCATATGAAATAATGAGACAATAGCTTCAACTTAGCAAAACCAATTTAACTATAAACACCATACTTCAAGTCCTAGCTTGTTAGCAAACGAAATCCACATCTAAGCACCTGAGACTAAATATACAAAGTAATCAAAATTTTACTGTTGAGTCTATTCAACTCTATCACTTGCACACACACATTGATAATCATTTAGTCAAAACAAAAATGCATCTATTCCTTAGTAGGTTTTAATGAAAAATCAAGTTACTAACAAGTTTGGTTGGTTTTTATTTGAAAATATTCTTTTTTATTTTTCTTTAAGGACATTAACCTAGTATTTTTATGTGGAGGAAAACATTTGTGATGAATGTTGATCTGTTTACTCAACTAAGTCATGTTGTTATTAAGCTGTATGGTTGGAATGTCATTATAGTCTTTTTATGCGAAGGCGCACATTTATGATTTGTGTCGATCGGGTTACTAAGCTACATCACATTCTCAGCTGGCTACTAACTTTATTCATAACCTGAAGGTCAGTGAAAAAGGTTTTTTAGCTAAAATTTATACGACTGTCCTTTTTTTAACACAAAATTTTACCTACCTTATTGCTTTAGCTAATCATTCTCATGAAAATGTACTAGTAATTAACCAACATATTTAGCCCTAAGTAACTTAGTTCACTAATTTCACAAGCTAATAAATCTTCACAACCTAAAGGCTATGTTTAAGGCTAAATCTATCTCATTATGTCCTAGCCATTGAAGCATTCACACAATTCACATCATGTCACCTAAACAAACTATCATACAATATGCAAAATTCACACTCAATGTAAAAACACATAACCCTCACCACACCTAAATAACACATTGTCCTCAATGTGAGAAGGATACATAAAAGAAAAAAAAAGGGGCATGAAATAATATACGAAAGGCAAATAACAAAATACCAACAAAAAATGAAAAGAAAAGGGTTAGAACATGAAACCATCATGCTGCCTAAGGTGGTGATGTGTCAAAGTCTGAGACCAAATGCATCTGACACCCAAGATTGTTGCCCTATCTTATAATTGCTTTAAAAATATTAACAAAGTTAGCACTCCAAAACATTCCAAATCATAAGAACTCATTTTTTAAATTTAAAACAAATCTAACTTCGTAACAATTTAAACCTAACTGCTAAAATTGCTAATTTATGGTCATTAGCTTGACCTTTTATCATTGGAAACTCAGTCGAGATCAATTACGAGTGGCTTGCTTCCACACTTTTCATTCAACATCAATTTTGTATCCTATAAGTAAGCTACAAATTGCAAAATGATTAGAAGGACAATATTGATAAATTTATAAAAACCAATTAAGCTCAGGAACGTCATTTTTTAAGCAAATTGTCAACAGAATGAGGAATAACAAAATTCTCTAAATTTTCCATGGAATCCAACAGTTTACCTCGTAAGAGGGTGAGTTGTTCTCTTCTTAGCTCTTCCTAATTCGCCATTATCTTCTCTTTTTCTTTAGCTTCTTGAACAGAGACTTCCATATATTCTTCAAACTTGATGTTCATTGTCAATTATTATTCGTCCTCTCGTTCTTTCAAAGATTCGAACACATTATATTTTCTAAATGAGTTGCCCTCCTCCGAATTCTTTAATACATCATTCATGTTGAATGTCACTTAGTCATAACTAATCTGAATGATGAGGTTCTCTTCATAGACACCTACCCAAATTTTTTAGATGTTTAATCATGGTATAACAAGATTTAAGGAATAATAGGGAGAGTTTTCATTCTTTTCTTTATCCTCTTTCCTCAAATCTCTTGATCTTCTACAAGATAGGGTTCAGTATGGTCTTCTACTAGTTCATCTAGCTCTTCCCCATTCCTAAGTATGATAGGCTTATATTGCTCTTCTAGATGTAATTCCTTATTGCTCAGAGAGTCTTCCACAATTCTCTTACAAAATTCACAAGAAAGCTATCTCATTTGAATCTCTAGGTTGCGAATAGAAGAGGCATGATTTTCTATTACTCAATCAAATTGCTCTTCCTTTCTCTTCTACATCTCTTCCATGTTTATTGGCTTTTCATGATTTTGTTCAATTTGGAATCCCATCAACTAGAATCATCTTGTTGAATTCATAATAGGTGTCAGAGTTATGTAAATATAGTGCCCTGGAAAGCAATTGTACTTACATGTACCTTAATCTTCTTTAGTTACATTTTTGCAATGAAAATATTTATTATTAATAAAACAAAAGAGTTTGGTTTTATTTGTGTTAGCATTATATATCTAGTTAAAAGGTACCAAGATTCTTTTGTAAGTAATATACATATAAATAGAGATGCATGGGAAACATGTATATTATTATAATCTAAATTAATGGATTCATAGTTGAATAATCAAGTTGGTCGTTTGATTATGGTTTAGATTATAGTGTTGTGATTTATCTCTATGTAAGTAAAGGAGTTTACTTCAAGGGAATGATGAGTTTCATATCATGATAGTAGT
>JANSVA010448135.1:0-17009 GCA_025504915.1 Erythroxylum reticulatum | reverse complement strand
CTTGAGGGATCTTGATATAATCTTAACTATATTGGGGGATATGATGTATATTTAGGCTGATGCATTTCATTTAATCTTATTTATAGCCTCTTTTTGGTTGTATTGGGGAATATGGTTACTATTGCTTTCAATGTATTGGGGAATGGCTGTAACTAATATAGGTTTTGGGATCATATAGAGGATTGGGGTATGCCCCAAAGATCCATGTATATAACATTTTATACAATATACTATTTACATTGCATTAAAAAAAACAAAGAGCTATCAGTACATCAGTATCAGTAGTGAGTTCTCTCACCCTTGGCGATTTTTCTCCTAGTCACTGCATACGTTACAGGCTCCTTATGCTTAAGAACTGAGATTGAAATTCGTGTTGACATCGAAGGTTGGAAATTGTAAAGTTAAACCTTGCCATGCTTCTCACGTTCGGAATATGGGCAACAAGAAGAAGACACCTCATAAAGGCAGAGACATTATGGTAGACTATGATATGGGTTTACAAGAAGCCTAAGAGGCATCTATGAGAAACCTAGACATTGCTGATGATGAAGTGCAGGAAGTAAGTGCAAAGTGTTATCCTTTGATGAAATAGACCAATATGCAGAATACTACGGGAGGTGACAAGGTAGTGAACATGGCTTCGGGAGTAAGCAGAGATGGAGCAACAAGAGCAATACAACAAGGCAGGATTCAAGGTAATGTGGAGACGAAGAAAAATAATCAGTTGATAATGAAAGCAGTGTGATAAGTCCAATGCTAGTGTCTGTAGACAAGAATAAGCGAGGAGAAACAGGGAAAAGAGGGAAAGACTAGTGCCCTCGAGTTTTGAGAACAAGGAATGTAGGTTATTGAATAAAACAAAAAATGTGGGTATTGGGGGGTTGCGTATTGAAGAGTTAGGGGATGAGGATACATCCACAGCTAATGAGGATACAGATGGGGAGAATGTAACCACTGAAGCTTCAAACTCAAAGGATGAGGAACCTACCCCGAAGGTACTCGACAGAATGCTAGAACCAACTTCAAACAAGCATGATGAAGGCAACATTAAACCTTCTTATATTAGTCTATTCAGGAATAACAGAGAGATGAAACAAGGGATGTAGCTTGACTTTTTCTAAGTAGAAGAGGAAGTTACTATAGAGGAAGAGGATGTAATGGAAATTGAGCAAGCATGGGGATACTGCCTTGTGGGTTGCTTTACAGGAAGGTTCCCAGGGATGAAGGCTCTTGAAGGGCAAATAGCGAAATGGAATGTACAGTGTAAGATTTTGCCTCATGCTCAGGGTTGGATGACCTTCCATTTTGATACAGAAGAGGATCGTACCAATGTATGTAGTGTATGGGAGAACTCTACTACTAAAGAAACTTCCCCAAGGTTTTACATTTGACTAGAAAGACTTCATTTTCCCATTTGGGTGCAGCTTCCAAATGTACCTTTGGAGCTATGGAATGAAAAGGGGTTGTTGAAGCTTAATTCCCGAATTGGAAAGCCTTTGTGCATAAATAAATTTACCAGCAATAAGTCACAAATATGCCATACAAAACTATTAGTAGAAGTTGATGTCTCCAAACTACCTGTGAGAAATTTTGAAGTGAAAATGCCTGGAGGTACTAGATACACTCAAATGGTACTTTGCGACCTTCACCAACTATTACTGTCACTGTAAGAAATTTGGGCACAACTGCTTTGTTTGTAAGGGAAAAAACAAAAAGAAACAAAAGAGGGATAATACAATTACAGGTGATGCTGAAACTGTCAAGGAAGAAAGGAAAGTGATCTAGCCTAACCAGGAGAAGGTTGGAGGCGTATAAAAATTAGCAGCTCAAGAGGAAGTAGCTCAAGAAGGAATTACTACTAATGAGGGAATATAGTAATTGCAGAAGGAAGTTTGTACTGAAGGAATGGGATGTAGGGAAGAGATTACTAGAACAAGGGGACATAAGAGTCAACCTCGTATGGGTTCCAAAAATGTACATAACGGAGAATGGCAGAAGGTACAAAATTACAGGACTGCTAATAAGGGGAAGGTAGTCATGACACAACCTAATAGGATAGGGAATGAGAAGAGGAATATAAGGCAAGAGGGAAGTCATAAGGAGGATATGGGTAAGAGTAATATTGAAGCGTAAAAGAGGATAGGAGAGGGGCTATAGCACTCCACTCTCGTAAGACACGTACCTGGCATCCTGAGTGATGTCCGAGTATATACCCCACAAGGGCAGCATGCTATAACAGTCAAACTATCAAACACTTGAAATTTTTTTATATATCACATGCGTAAATGAAAATCCATAATCAAATTTGAGCCCATGCTTTTATTTCATAAAACTCGAAATCCCAGTTATTATTAACTTTGATCAATCTCATTTACAAAAAATTTCCAATTTTGCAAGTTATTACATACAGAAATATTTGAATACACATTGTACATAAATTGTAGAATACAAAATTTGATACAAAAATAAGAAAAACAACAGCAGACACGAACTGATCTCGACTTCTATCTCTTACTTGAATATAGTGGGTATACTCCTGTTTGCCTAACAGGGTAACTCTTCTAAGCCTAAAAAATATTGCAAATTTTGGGTAAGTTTTTGCGAACTCATTGAGTGGCCATCCTCAATGGCGCACTCAATCATATAACACATTATATCATATTTTCACATAATTTACGTCACTTCATTTAACATATAGCATCACATTCAAAGCAGCCAAATCGATCATTTCAATCATTTAAAAATACACATATCACTTATAATGCAATGCATATAAGACTTACTTTCATTTATTACTTTGTTGTGACCGAGTTCCTATTTACTAGCTCATATCCCTCAATGGATACCAGGTACATTTACAACTGAGCTCGAGGCTCTTTTTCACTTTCTGAGCTTTAAGCTCTTTTTTGGTGGTGACTTCGGTCATAACTACCTTTATCTTTCATGCATTTATGAAATGGAATGCATCACATTCTTATATTTTTCAATCAATCGCATGATTTCGGATTCACAATCAGTTTCATATTCATCATCAGACATTAGTTCAACATTCAACAATTAAGATGAGAAAAAACACATTTCTTTCATATTCACATAGAAGAAGCACTTCAATGTTCTCACATTTAACAAGCTCCTTGAGCATTCAATGTTTAGAATCAACATATTCTCATCAATCATGTTTGAATTGCATAATAATCATATCCATAGTCATTCAATGCAAAAATTAAAATCATAATAAAAAAAGAAATGAGACCATCTAGGACGAGTCACAGTACACTCCAGATTAGCATTAGCTTCCATGATCTGGAAAGGTCTAAATACGGACGTTTATCCTGCACATCCAAATTATGTAATACATACGTTGCACACATATTAATAATTTCACAATTATAAGTATTCCTTTATACACAAATGTGTATATGGAATGTGTACAATGCATGCTCAATAACAATCCTGAGTATATTATCAAATTTCACAATTTAAGCACATCCTCATTTTTAGCATTATTTGCTTTCATAATATCCAATTCTCATTCACTTTTACTATATACTCATTACTCATCTCCTTTGAATCATAACTACAATTATACGAACATCTTTATTTCATTATACTCGTGCCTTTGGTACTTTAATATCCACAATTCACTCATTAATGTTATTCTAACATTATAAGATCAAACATTATCCAAAATCTCATTTCTTCTTATAACATCTCCAAATTTCCAGACCTACGAGTCAATTTTTATGAATATTTTGACAAGAAAAATGGAATAATCTGGAAACACTTCCTTCTAGAAAGTGTATTTCTGAAGTTTTGAATGACATCAAGTTCATACAATTAGGTTCAGTAATCTGAAAGTTATACCCCAAACATTTTAAGACTGTTCTTATATTGGAATAGTGCCCTGTACTCAACTTCCATCCAGAAATTGAAATTCTTAGAGATTTAATTAAAATTTCATTTCTTCAGACCATTTATAGCCCTATGTCTCTAGTTAATAAAAATTAAAAATTATTCCATTCGGATAACTATAGAACAATATATTGTCAAAAAATCTAAGCATATTCAGTGAAAAATACTCCAGTTATCAATATTCTAGAATTGTTCATCATTTTTGGCCCAATTTCATCAATCAATCTCTTCTAAATGATTTTAGATGACCATAATTTTTAGTGTAGATGGAGACCAATGTGTTATGAGTTTGTTGGTTTAAATACAATGTCATTTGGAGGTCGGGAGAAGAAGTTATAATCAAAAGATCAAAGGATGTTCGCGTTTGACTCCCATCAGTAATCATAGAAGTCACGATTGTGCAAGAGCATGATCATGAACTTCTAACGTATTTCAAATGTCATGATCGTGCAGGACTCTCAAAATATTTAAAGAATTTACAATTTTTCAGAAGCACGATTGTGCTTTTCTTCTTCTTCTCCGAAGCAGCTGATTTCGTTTCTTCTTCCTCTCTTCCCAAAACAAACTTTCAGGTCATTTTTACACCGTAATTTTGACAATGAAAATGAAGAATTTAGGCCAAATATTCTGCTAAAACATTGTTCCTCTATGTTTCTCGTTTCTAATGAAACTAATTTTGTGCAATTTGGTTCAGTGTTCTACAAGTTATACCCAAAAAACTACAGACTATTCCCTAACCATGGTAGTACACAATACTCGACTTCAAGCCAAATTTTAAAACCCTTAGAGATAGAATTCGAAATTGATTCTTGCATGAAAAATATAGCCACACGTATTTAGTTTAATATAAACTTAAAATCATCACATTTGGATGTATACATATCAAGATATAGCTAAAATACATATGCGTGTTCAGTGGAAACATTACAGCTATCATATTCCAAAAATTCTTCTTTCACTTTTTCCAGATTTTAAATTGCTACATTTTACATCTAGCACATCTTATGCACAAATCATCTTTTCTAATTCATTTCCTCTACATTCTCAGATCATTATCATTCACAAACAAATCAAAATCTATTATCACTCATAAATATCAAAAACAAAACATTCATATACAAATGTTCATCCTAGCTTCTACACTTCTTCATTTTTCTGCTTTTCCATTTTCTGTACCTTCTCTATTAACTTCTCTAACTATCCTTTTAATCATTATTTCTCATATCATGACATCACCTTACACCATTTACTTAACTCTAAACTCATTTTAACACATCTCTAAAACACCCAAAGAATTCACCTATACACAGTGAAAATATAGTGTATATATATATATCAACTTTTCCTGAAATTTTTTGCACTCTTTTCATACACATTTTCATTGATCTTTCAAACTCAAAAAACATTTCAACACCATCTTAAAATATATTGATCATCAAATTACACAAATAAGACATCCATTTGGTGTATATGCAAATGACCTTTTTCTCATGATCATGTAATGTCAAGTAATCACCATTTTTATCTCATATTAACAACTCATAAGGATTTTTAACATGATACTTACTTGTTAAAACTCCAAATTCTTCAAAACATCAAGAAGCCTTAACTTCTCATGCAACCCACATACATCATCTTGAAGGTGGATTGGGTTAGGTTTTCTTGTGGCAAAAGAAAGTGACAACAAAGTGGGAGTAGTAAAAGACAGTTGAAAGCAAGGTGTAACTTTAGTGAGAAATACGTGAAGAGGAAGAAGTTTCAAGAAGAAAGCCACGAAGAAGATATTTTAAGACAAGAACAAACAATAACTTGGTATTTCAAGTTTAAAAGAAACGTGGCTTTAAGACTTGGCTTGATGAGTGACACTTGTCACTTGTCCATTTGACCAATTCCTAAAGCTTTAAACTAGTTTTTCTTATTAAACTAGTCCAATCATCTCCAAATTTTATTCCAATTTTCTCTACATTTTCAATATCATTTTCTCACAAATTCTAAAGTCATCAATAAAATTCTTCAATATCATTTGACTCTTATCTCTATTTCCATTTATTAATTGCCTTGCCATTTGGCATTTTTCCTAGTCCAGAATTACCCTTAAATTTTGGAAAATTCACATATTTCACCAATAATTCTAAATCAATAAATACACTCTCCAAATCAAATTTTCAACACAAATAAACCACAATTCTCAATAAAAATCACATGTCACATATATAGATCAATTATAGCCGAAATATGTCAATGAATGCATGTACTGTCATTTTAATGTGTACAAAAATTCAAATTCACATGCGTGTATACTAACATTATGCATAAGCATGAAATGCATTTTTTTTAATCTCTCTTTGATATCACATGTTGTACCGTATTTTAGGGTTTTAACCCTTAGTATGGGAACACAAAGGTAGCCTTCCCTAGCTAAAAAATGAAGTTACTATCCTAGAATGTCTGAGGCTTAAACAAGGCCTCGAGACAACATAGTGTTGTCAACCTCCTTAGGCAACACGACTATAAGTTTGCTTGTCTATTTGAAACAAAATTATCCAATGATAGTTTGAGTAAGATGATGATAAATAGAATTATAGGTTGGGAATGTTGTCATAATTTTAGTTCCATTACAGGAGGAAGAATGTGTATTATCTAAAATCCCACTTTCTAAACATGTCAAGTTTTGGAGATAGGAGAGTAATACATTCATGTTGGGATTTAGTGTTGCATTTCATAGTTCACTTGTCAGTCTCATTTGTCTATGATTTATATAGTGTCACAAAAAGAAGGGAGCTATGGTTGAAAATTAAAGAAGTGAATACAAATTCAATGGGGCCTTGGATCATAATGGGAGATTTTAATTATGTTTTTACTACAAGTGATAGGTTAGGATGCCAGCCTCCCTCGAATTACCTACTTAAAGACTTACTAGATTTCATATTGGCATTAGGGCTGGAAGATGCTCCAAGTAGGGGGAGTTTTACACTTAGAACAAAAATGTCTTATGGGCTAAACTTGAAAGGGTCCTACTGAACTAAGTATGGGACTCTCTGGGATATAATTGCATAGTTCACTTCTTATAAATGAGGCAGAATCAGACCACTAACCAGTTTTAGTGGATATCAACCGTATGGAGCTGCTAGGTAAGAAACCTTTTAAGTTTTTCAATATGTGGCTAAAACATCCTTGAATTTAGGATATTATAAACAGTAGTTGGGATATGGCAATGAAGGGGACAACCCAATATACCCTATGCAGGAAACTAAAGGAGTTAAAATACCCCTAAAGTTATTAAATTTCGAGGCTTTTGGGAACATCTCTAGCAAAGACATGGAAGCATAAGAGGTTTTTCAAGTAGCATATAAGGCCTCCCTGAATAGACCTGATGATATTGTGCTAAACCAATAAGTGAAGACTAAAAGGAAGCATGTTGAATTTCTAATGGATGCATGAAGGCTTTTTTTTAGCGAAAAGCTAAGGGTATACATCTCATTGAGGCTGATAAAAACACCAAATATTTCCATGTAGTAGTGAGGAAAAAAGGAAAATAGAACACTATCTCCCTCCTCATAAGGGAAGATAGAACCGCAACCTCTTCACAGGAAGAAGTGGTAAGTTGCTGCCTAAGTTATTAGTAAGGCCTCCGTGGTTCAGCATCTCCTCTATACAGGCTAGATTTCAAAGTTGTAAGAAATGGAAATGAGTTGACACATGAATCCTTGGTTGCTTAAATCACTGATGAGGAGATCAAGAGGGCCATGTTTGACATTGGAAATGACAAAGCCCTAATTCTACATGGATACACTTCAACCTTCCTCAAAAAGCAATGGGAAAGAGTTGGGCCAGATGTAATTGCATTTGTACAGGAGTTTTTTGCCACATGAAAATTGCTGAAATAGATTAACCACACCATTATCACCCTAATTCCTAAGACTAAGCTTGCACCGAAAGTAACTAACTTTAGAATCGTTGCTTGCCTGAATGTGGTGTACAAGATGATTACAAAAATACTGAATGAGCAAATAATGAGGATTTCGTTGATAATTATTGATCCTGCCCAAACTACCTTTATGCTAGGGAGAAACATGCTGGATAATGTGTTTCTAGTCTAGGAACTTGTGAGGGGTTATACAAGAAAGAGGATATCATCTAGATGCATGATAAAACTAAATATTACTAAAGCCTATTATACAATTGCATAGGAGTTTCTTAAGAACATGATGATAGGTTTAGGGTTCCCTACAAAATTTACATGGTGGGTCATAGAATGTGTTCAAACTACATCCTACTCGATCTCAATAAATGGTTCACTGCATGGGATGTTCAAAGGCCAAAGAGGACTAAGACAAGGTGATCCAATGTCACCAACACTATTCCTACTGGGCTGGAGTATTTTTCAAGGTTGTTAAAAAGCAAAACAACAATTCTCAATTTCACTTCCACCCGAAGTCTAAACAGCTTGGAATTACCCACTTCGCTTTTATGGGTGATCTTATGCTTTTTTGTAGAGGTGATTAAGCTTTAATAGGCATACTAGTAGATGTATCAGTAGAATTGCGAAGGGTGGTAGGGATGAAGGTGAATGTGTCAAAGTCCAGCATATACCTAGTAGAGGTGTATGGATATGAAAGGGAGAACATAAGGCATATGGTGGAGTATCCTGTAATGGAATTTCCTGTCCAATATTTGGGAGTTCCATTGGCACCTATAAAGGTTTTGGTGGCCTAGTTCTTTGTTCTTATAGAATTTGTAGAGGCTTATTAAACTTCATGGAAGGGTCAATCCCTTTCATAATCGGGCAGAATTGAACTCATAAATTAAGTCATCCAATGAGTGCTTTCCTTTTGGCTCCAAGCATTTCTTATCCCCACAACCATCTTGGAGAGGCTAACCTTCATTTGTAGACTGTTCTTATGGGGTAGGAGGCATTTTAGAGTGGCATGGGAAATATATGTACTCCAAAATATGAAGGTAGTCTGGGGTTGAAAATTTGCAAGAAATGGAACTCGGCCTTGTTAGTCAAAGTACTATGGAATATTGATGCTAAAGTAGACTCATTATGGATAAGATGGATACATGGAGTGTATTTGAAGGGTATATCCATTTAGGATTGGGATCCCCATAACCATGACTCACCATTGTTGAAGAAACTAGCATAGATTCGGGATAAATTGATGGAAAAACTGGGAGGCCGAAGGGAAGTAGTCTATGGCATGCAAAAGATGTGTATAAATGGAACCCCTTCTTCACAGAAAATTTATGAACTCTTGAGAGTCAAGCATACACAAAGACTATGGATGGCTTTTATATGGAAGTAGTACATACCCCCAAAATTCTCCTTCACTGGGTGGCTTAGTCTTTAGAATATACTACCAACTAAGGATAATTTACAATTTTTGGAGATAGATCAAACATATGGCTTTTGTAATGTTGAACAAGAAAATGTTGACCACTTATTTTTCAAATGTTCTTTTACAAGTGAAGTTTGGGATGCAATTTGGGTATGGCTAGGTTTGTCTCGATCTATATCCATGCTAGCTAGTTCCATCAAATGGATTCAGAAAGACTACACTAGAGCATGTTTTAGAAGCAAAGCCGCCATACTTGCACTCATATGTACCATATATATGATATGGAAGACAAGGAATCTCATACAACTAGAGTTAGCTTCTGCTATAATCTTAGATGTAGTTCTCAAAATTAAAATAGTTATGTATGGAATCTTATATAGATTGTACCCCATGGATCTTATTACATTTTGATACTTTGGATGTATTAGGGAGTTTGATGTATTTTTGGCTATAGCCTCTTTTCGTATGTACTGGGGAACATGATGTAACTCTCGAATTATTGTCTTGATCAAGGTATGCCCTAAAGAACATTGTACATATGATTTGTTCAATTAATAGAGCTATCTGTATGCGGACGTGAGTTCTCTTACCTTAAGTGATTTTACTCCTAGGCATCGCATACCTTACGGCTAAACAACGCTCAACTTCTTGATTCATCTTGTGAACTTTGATTGAATTTGTGTGTTGCAATTGAAAGTCTGACATCCTCAAGCTTTATCTTAGGGTAAAACCCTGCCTGGCTTCTTGAGTTACAAAAGCATAAGCAATAGGAAAAAGACACCGCACAAAGGTAAAGACATTACGGTGGATTGTGTCATAGGTCTACAGGCAGAGGTTCCCTGAGAGAAGTTTTAAAACGTTGATGAAGTATAGAGCTATCCAACAATGACACAAGATAATGTGTAGAATACTGCTGGAGGTAAAAAGGAACTGAACTTAGCTACGAGAGCGAACAGAGAGGGTGTGGTAAGAGATGCATTGCAAGACAAGTTTCAGGGTAATGAGGAAGTAAGGAAAAAAAAAGCTGATAATGAAAGAAGTAGGCATACACAATACAGTGATTTGTAGATAGGATAAACAAATTAGAACCAGGGAAAAGAGGGATAATACATTTGGTGGGTGAAGAGAATAATGAAGTAGGGCTACGGAGGAAAAATGCAAATCTAGTTACTGGTGGAGTAAGAAAAGGTGGAGTTGACAATGTTGAAGAGTCAACCACCTCTGATGAAGACATAGATAGGGAAAATGCAAATTCTGAAACTTTGAAGTCAGAGACTGAAGAACAAATCCCCAAGGTGCTTGACAAAATGTCAAACCCAACTCCAGACACACATAGTGGAGTAACAACTAAACCTTCTTATGTAAACCTATTCAGGAGCAACAGAGAATTGAAACAAGGGATGCAGCTAGACTATGTGTGGGTAGATGGTGAAGTTATCATGAAGGAAGAAGATGTGGCACAAATCAAACTAGAGTAAGGATATTGTCTTATGGGATGTTTCACGAGGAGATTCCCAAGAATGAAGGCCTTTGAAGGACTAACTATAAAATGGAATGTACAGTGTAAAATCCTGCCACATAAGTAAGGATGGATGATTTTTCAATTTGACACAGAGGAGGATCGCACTAATGTATTAGCAGAAGGTCCATATGATTTGTATCAGAGGACTCTACTGCTTAAGAAACTTGCTCAAGGTTTTGCCTTTGACTACAAAGATTTTATGGAAGTTCCCATATGGCTACAATTGCCAAATGTATCTTTGGATTTGTGGAATGAGAAGGGGCTTTCAAAGTTAGGATCTTGAATTGGTAGGCCATTGTGCACGGATAAGTTCACCAGTAAGAAATCAAGAATTGGCCATGCATGACTATTGGTAGAAGTTGACGTGTCTAGATAAACTGTGACAAACTTTGAGTTGAAAATGCCTGGGGGCACCTGGTACACACAAATGGTACTCTGTGAGACCTTTCCTAGCTACTGCTATCAATGTAAGCAATTTGGACACAATCCCTTTGAATGTAAAGGGAAAATTAAGAAGAAATAGATGAAGAATACTGCAAATGCAAGAGACACTGAAATGATTGAGGATGATAGTGTTATAAACCAGCCTAACCTGGAGATGGAGGAAGGCAGATAGGAACAACCAGAAGTTCATGTAGGAGAAACTCAAAAAGGAAATCCTAACAAGGAGGGAGAACAACAAATACAGAATGGAGTTGATACTGAAGGAATGGGATGTAGGGAGGAACTGGCTGAACTAAGGGGACCAAAGTTTCAATCTCGGATGGATCCCAAAAAAGTAAATCAGGGAGAATGGTAAAAGTTGCCTAACCATAAGAGTGTTAATAAGGGAAAGGTAGTAATGACACAAATAAATAGAACAATGAATGAGAGGAGGAATTTGTAGAGGTAGAAAGGTGGTAATAGGGAGGAAATGAGAAATAGCAATACTGAAGCTCTAAAGGGGACAAGAGGGGGGAGACCCCCCTAAAGTGAAATGTGAAGATCCTCTACTGGAATGTTCGAGGAGTAAATAAGGCCTTGAGACAACATAGTGTTGTCAACCTCTTTAGGTAACACGAATGTAAGTTTGCTTGATTTCTTAAAACAAAGTTATCCATTGATAGTTTGAGTAAGATGATGAATAACAGATTTAATGGCTAGGAATACTATCATAATTTTGGTGTTATCACTGGGGGAAGAATTTATATTATCTGGAACTTCATTTTTTATAAATTTCATATGTTAGAGTTAGGAGAACAATACATACATGTTAAAATTCAATGCTGCATATCTCAGGTCCCATTTATAGTATCATTTGTCTATAGACTTTATAGTGTCACAAAGAGAAGAGAATTATGGCAGAAGCTAATGGAAGTGAATAAGGATACATTGATGCCTTGGATCATAATGGGAAACTTTAATTATGTGTGTACAGCAAGGGAAAGGTTAGGATGTCAGCCCCCCTCGGCTTACTTAAAGACTTGTTAGAATTTAGACTGGCACTTGGTCTAGAAGATGCCACGAGCAGAGGAGAGTTCTACACCTGGCACAAAAATCACTTATGGACAAAATTGGATAGGGTCCTCTTGAATCAAGCATGAAGCCATTTGGGTTACAACTGCTCAGCATATTTTCTGGAAATGAAAGCAGATTCGGACCACATTAATTGGTTTCAATTAAATGGAATTGCTAGGAAAAAAACCTTTCAAGTTTTTCAATATGTAGCTTAATCATCCTCGGTTTCAGGATATTGTTGACAGTAGATGGGAGATGGCAGTGGAGGGGACATCCCAATATGTTCTATGCAAGAAACTAAAGGCATTAAAACACCCTCTGAAAACATTGAATTCCAAAGCATATAGGAACATTTCTAGTAAAGTTAAGATGGCATAAGAGCTTTTCCAAACAGCATATAAGGCCTCCCTTAATAGGTATGAAGATATTGAGTTGAATCAAGAGATGAAGATTAAGAGGAAGTAGGCTAAATTTCTAATGGATGCAGAGAGGCAATTTTTTCAACAAAAAGCCAAATGTTCTAATCGAGGCTAACAAAAACACAAAATACTTCCATGAAGTAGCTAGGAAAAGAGGAAAACAAAATACCATTTCTCACATCATTAGGGAGGATAGAACCGCAACTAATTAAATGGTAGAAGTGGAAAGTTGTTATTTGAGCTTCTACCAGGGACTCCTAGGCACTTCAGCTCCCCTACACAAGTTAGATATAAATGTTGTCAGAAATTGACTAGTCTTAAATGAGCAGACACAGGAATCAATGGTTGCTCCAATTATGGAAGAGGAGATCAAAACGGACATGTTTTACATACGCAATGACGAAGCCTCAAGGCCAGATGGATACATTTCTGTCTTTTCTAAAAAACACTAGGAAAAGGTTAGGCTAGATGTAATTTTAGCTGTGAAGGAGTTTTTTATCACTGGTCAATTGCTAAAAAAGATAAACCACAACATTATTACCCTTATTCCAAAGACAAAGTAGCACTAAAGGTAACTGATTTCAGACCAATTACTTATTTGAATGTTGTGTGCAAGATGATCAATAAAATATTGAATGAGCGTATGGTGAAGGTTATGGGAAAAATTGTAGATCCAGCCCAAGCTACCTTTGTGCCAAGTAGAAATATGCTTGATAATGTGTTTCTACCATAGGAACTTGTCCGTTGTTAAACTAGAAAGCGAATTTCACCAAGATGCATGATAAAATTAGACATTACAAAAGCCTATGACATGGTTGCATGGGAATTTCTTGAGGATATGATGAAAGGTTTAGGTTTCCCTACCAAATTCATAGGGTGGACTATGGAATGTGTACAAACTACTACGTATTTGATATCAATCAATGGAGGATTGCATGGCATGTTCAAAGGTCAAAGGGGACTGAGACAAGGTGACCCAATGTCACCCACATTATTCCTACTTGGGTTGGAGTATCTCCCAAGACTGTTAAAAAATAGAACTGCAAGGCCTCAGTTTCTCTTCCACCTGAAGTGTAAACAACATGATATTACTCACCTTGCCTTTGCGGACGACCTTATGCTTTTTTCTAGAGGTGATTCCACTTCTATATACATACTATTAGAGTTGTTGAATGAATTGAAACAAGTGGCAAGGCTGAAGGTAAATGTGTCAATTTCTAATATTTAACTAGCAGGGGTGTGTGGATATGAAAGGGAGAATATCATACAAATGGTGGATTACCTTATAGGTGAATTTCCTGTTCGATATTTGGGGGTCCCTCTGGCACCTATGAAGGTCTCGATGGCTGAATTTTCTATGCTCCTTGAATGTGTAGAGGCTTATATCAATGCATGGAATGGTAAATCCCTATCATATGTAGGCATAATTGAACTTATAAATTATGTCATTCAAAGGGTGCTTTCTTTTTGGCTCCAAGCATTCCCCATCCCAACAACCATCCTGGAGAGGATAACCTCCATATGCAGAGTGTTCCTTTGGGGTGGTAGACACTTTAGAGTGGCATGGGAGAATATATGTATTCCAAAAGATGAGGGTGGACTGGGACTGAAAAATTGTAAGCAATGGAACTCGAAACTGTTTGCCAAAGTGCTATCGAATATTCATGCCAAAGTAGATTCATTATGCGTAAGATGGATTCATGAAGTGTATTTGAAGGATACATCAATTTGGGACTGGGAATCCCACAATCCTGACTCACCATTACTGAAAAAATGGCATTAATTCAAGACAAATTGATGGAAAAGCTAGGAGGTCGAAGGGAAATAGAGTATGGCATAGAAAAGTTGTGTGTAAATGGAATCCTCTCATTACAGAAAATTTATGAATTATTAAGAGTCAAGCATACAAGAAGACCATAGATGGCATTTATATGGAAGCAATACATACCTCCAAAATTCTCCTTCATTGCCTGGCTTAGTCTTCGAAATAGACTACCAATAAGGGATAACCTATTATTTTTTGAAATAGACCAAACATATGGCTTTTGTAATGTTGAAACAGAAACTGTTGACCATTTATTTTTTAAATGCTCTTTTACAGGTGATGTTTGGAATGCTATCCGAGAATGGCTGGGATTGATCTGAACTGTGTCCACGATATCTAGTGCTATCAAATGGATTCAGAAAGACTACACTAGAGCACGTCTCAAAAGCAAAGCTACTAGACTTGCCCTCATGTGTACCATATACACGGTATGAAAGACTAAGAATGTTATACAGCTAGAGTCTACTTCTGCTACAAGCTTAAATGTAATCTCCAAAATTAAAACAGTTATGTATAGGATCTTATATAGATTGTATCCCATGGAACTTATTACTTTTTGATATTTCGGATGTACTGGGAATTTGATGTCTTTTTAATTACAACTTTTGATTAGGGTATGCCCCAAGGATCAATGTACACATGTTTTTGATTTAATATATTATCTATCTTTCGTAAAAAAAGTATAGGCGGCTGAGAAAAATGGCTTGTAGACAATAGATACCAAGGAAATAGATAGCATCTTCAAATCCTAGACCAGAACCACGCAAAAGGGACGATTTCGACTTAAAATATTTTACAAAATTTAATCTAAACTACAATATGTAGTAACATTTTCAAAGACATCAAAACTATTCTATATAAATTTTAATTGGCAAATGCTTAAATTTTTGACTTGGCCTAATCCAAAATTAACAAGTAAATTTTGAATTGACTAAGTTTTAATCCAATTGGAGTTAAAATTGGCATAATTTTCAAAAAGTCTAAAACTTATCACATCTTTCGTTACCCTAATTTATTTCTAAAAATCACTCTCTATTTCCTAAGTCCGACAAAATAATTGACTTTTTTTGCTTTAATATTTCTAGAATTTGAATTTTTCTTGTTTCATATTTTGAGCATGATAAGAACATACATTTTTGTTGCTAACAAAACTATTAAAACCTAAAGGTAAATTCCTCTTATGAGGCATAAGTAATTCAAACAAGGGAATGTGTGAATAAGATTACAAATTTTTTATACTTTAAATTTACATCTATAGTGTGGAGGATTTCCATTATTTTAGAAGATCTAGGCTTGGAGAGAAAGTAAATTTGTAATAGTCAGTTTCAAAAACTACTGAGGTTAGAGTGTTAGAATACCAAGTCATATGAGTTACATCATTATAGAATTAATTTGGTGCTTTTAGGAGATAATTTTATGAATTCATTTACACGCATAATATTAACATACACACATGAATTATGATCTAGAAAAAAAATGAAAAGATTTTATGTGTACTCAATTGACATGTTCTGGGGTATGAAAGTTTCAAAATGATTATGACATGATTGTGAATTTCGAATCTTGTTTTTTGGTTTACTAATAAAAAGAATTGATGGATTACAATTAGGAATTTGGAGTTTATTTGTCACAATTGGAAGATTGATGGATTAATATGTACATGTAACCTAGGAAAAATTTCTAAGTAGCAAGACAAGTTGACACGTAAAAATTTAGGATGACTAAGCTTATAGAATGAAAAATGGCTTGGAGAATTAAGTGACAAATGGCTTAGGAACTAAGTGACATTTGGCAGCCCAAAAGGAGGACATGTATCGTACTTAATTACATGACAAGTTTCCTTAAAGAAAGAACACTCATCTTACATTCATCTTACACCATATGACTTAAAACATTGCATGGTCATCTTCTTCGCTATTTTTATCGTATACTCTCTGCTTCTCCTCCCTCTCATTGTCAAAACCCACCCATAACTCACATCTTTAAGTTTCTACCTTATTTTTGTTCATCACCACCCAAAACCTATGCAAAATCCTTCATAAAGATAGCTACAAAGGTAGAACATTATGACATATACTGTTGTCTTCATTTTTTGGTCATGGTCGAACCATCACCATCACACCCCCCAATGTTCTTGAAATGTTCTTGCATGTGAGGCTAAGCAAGCTTGACATTTGAGGTGGCATTCAAGTTAATCAAGTAAGTGAAATATTGCCCTATTATGTTATATGTTAGCAGAATTTTTATTATGGCTAATTAGGGATGGATTGAATGTGGTGTTGGTGTTGAAGATGTGCTGGAAAATGAAAAATTAAAAGGTACTTTTCTGTTCTATTTTTGCATGCACGAAAACAGTAGTTTATGGGTTATTGTATGGATGATTTAAGTTAGGATTTGAAGTATAATTGATGAGGAATTCATGCTAAAGATAGGTGTTATTAAGGTGTTTTCGAATATGGAAAATTAGAGCTATAGGTGTGTTTGTAAAAAGTGAT
>JANSVA010448115.1:0-17013 GCA_025504915.1 Erythroxylum reticulatum | reverse complement strand
GATTTTAATACTAAGCAAGAAACACCAACGGGACCTATTTCAAACTCTTAATTACCACCATATTTTAACACAACGTGGGATCGAAAATATTACTATCACCAATGAACCGGTGGAGAAATGGATGGCAAACGGGTTTTAGGGAGTATCGATGATGATAAAATGCTTGCAGGCGCTTGGCTCCCAATATCCAATTGCAACATTGTGGGTAACTTTCAAAATAAAAAAACTTAATAGAAACGGGTCACCAACTACTTCAATAAGAATTGAAACTTTGGCCTAGCAAAAAAGGATCAAGTTGTGAAATCACATTGAATTCAACTAACACTATGGCAAATTGGTTAGAGAGCATCATAGTGGGTGGAATGATGACCAATTGAAACAATGTGCTCATGAGCTTTTCCACCAGAATAATAAGAAGCATTTTGTATTTAAAGCTGGGTGTTCTTAAAAGATGATTCGAAGTGGAAAGCAGTTTATCCTATACAGTCTTCTTCAAAAAAGAAAAAGACTGATAAACGTGGGTTATATACTTCTTCATCCAATGTAGATACAAGTTTCGACATCGATGATAATGAAGTAAAAGTTCGTCCAATAGGTCAAAAAACAGCAAAGAAGGGAAAGAGAAAGGGAAAGTCGAAGGTAAGTGACAACAAGAATGAAAAAATTGAGGAAATTAGGAGCATGATAAAACAACAAAAGAAGGAAAAAGTGCAAGCTATGGAAAGTTTAGCAAACAAGTTAGAAAGTTATAATTTTGAAGTGATTATAAAATCCTGCTGAAGGATACCACAGGCATGACTGAGCAACAACTTCAAATTCATAAGCACATGTGTTCCTTCCTAAAGGCCAAATATAATATTCCCTAGAATAATGTAATTTCATTCTTATGCAGTTTTAATTTTAAGTCAATGTAATTTTCATTCCAATGTTGTTTAGTTTTATGTTATCATGTAATATTTTAATTTAATTTCATATCGTCTAATTTTTGTTCATTTGTAGTTTTATGTTATTTTATCGTATTTTAATTTTATTTTTAGGTCATCTCCATCCACAACATTATTTTTTGTATTTATTATAAAAGATAATTTGTTAATTTATCTTCACTTATACCTGCAATCGGGTTTAGCAATATCAAATTGTTAATTTTGCTACACTTTTACCTGCAATCGGATTTTAGCAATATCTGGTGTCATTTGAAAGACTAGCTATTGGAAAACTAGATGTTGAAAAACTATCTATAAAACTATATATCTAAAACTAGTGAGACTACACACATTGTAACAATATAATTAAAATATTCCACAATGTCTCAGTATCCTGATCCCTTTTTTATAGAAGAAGCTAAAAAATTTTGCAAGATGAAATGATGGATGATACAAATTATCAAAATTTGATGCTGTTAGATCAGTTGTAATGGCAGTAAACATCTGGAAGTTCTAATGTCTGTCTTCGAAGATATTACAATCGAGAGTGTGATGTCGGGCATGTTCTTCTTTTCAATGACTATTTTTCTGACAATCCAGTTTATCCATAAGATATATTCCACCGAAGATCTCAAACGAGAAAAGAGTTATTTCTTTAAATTGTGGAATCCATTGAAAATACTTCAATCATTCAAAGTATTTTCAATGGGGGGTTGATGCAATCGATAAAAAAGGACTTTTTCCTCTTCAAGAAACCATTGTAGCTATTCGAAAGTTAGTGTATGACTGACGAACTGACCAGTTCGACGAGTATATAAGGGTTGGTGAAAGCACTGCAATTGAGTGTTTATCATAGTTTTGCCGATGTGTGATCCAACTTTTCGGGGAACAATACTTGAGAAGGCCTAACACTAATGACATTGAACATTTCAAATTCATACAGAGCGTCATAGCTTTCCAGGCATGCTTGTTCGCATTGATTGCATGCATTGGCAATGGAAAAATTGCCCAGTCGGTTGGAAAGGTCAGTTTACTCGAGGTAATCAAAGAGTTCCTACAATAATGCTAGAAACAGTTGCATCATCAAATTTTTGGATATGGCATGCATTTTTTGGACTGACACGGTCTAATAATGACATCAACGTGCTCAACCAATCTTCACTATTTAATGACGTATTGCAAGGGTACACTCCTGATATTTAATTTACGATAAATGGCACACAATATCGAAAAAGATATTATTTAGCAGATGGTATATATCCTGAGTGGGCAACATTAGTGAAGAGTTTCACATCTTCAAAGGATCCCAAGAGAATAAAGTTTTAAGTAAATGCAGGAGGCTACAAGAAAAGACGTCGAGCAAGCACTTGGAATACTTCAATCTCATTGGGCTATTATATGTGGCCCAGCTCAGTTTTGGCACAAATCAAAACTCAAAGATATAATGCGCATAAGTCTCATTGAATTACATAATATGATTGTCAAAGATGAAGGAACTGCAATAAAAAACTGGCATTATGATGATGAATGTTCTACTATCTCTGTAACTAAAGGTCCCCTCCAAAATTTTCAACATTACCTACAAAGGAACGTAGAACTACGTAACCCTGAAGTTCATCATTAACATCGAGCATATTTGGTAGAGCATATTTGGGAACGATGTGGAGGCAATGACAATGAAAATTAGTATTTATTATATTATTACTTCAATTTTTATAAACATGTATTATTATGTGTCGGAGTAAAAATAATGAAATAAATTATTTTGAATTTAGGTAATAATGATTACAATATTTTGTATTTAGGATTTTTGTATTTAGCTAATTAATTTTAAGAAAATAAAATTGTTTTATGTTTAAAATTTTAAAACTATTTATTCCTAACTGTTAATAAAATATCTCAAAATATAAAGAAATTTTTTTTAAAAATAAAATTATTTATGTGGGACATGTATTGTGAGTTATTAAAATAGAAATATGTTATAAATGTGGGTCCTACTACTATACTTTATTAGAGTATTTATCTGGTTTGAATTTTTTATTTAACTATTAGACATGTTATATTTGGTTGGACGTAAAATTTTTAATGGAATGAAATTGTTTATAATAGAATGGAATGTAAATAGATGTAATATTAGAAAAATATTGTTTGGGACGGATGGAATGATTCATAATGTAATATAGTGAAATGTTTTTTGGATGAAGAGTTTATAATGTAATATAATGTAAAGTTGTTTATCATTTTACATTCCATCATAAACTCCCTAAATCAGAGGAATTTTATTTTTGCTGTTCAGGATGGAATGAGATATAATATAAAACTCTCATCTTTCATCATATTCTATTTCATTCCACTATAAATCTTTCTTCTAAACGATAAAATAATATTACATTACATTTCATTCCATTAATAAATCTTCAACCAAACATACCCTTAGTATTTCAATCATTCATAACTCTTAAATAATATTGTATTAAAATATATGGAACGATAAGAAGTTCCATATATTTTAACCATAACTCCTACTTTTGATTAATGGTTAATTCATAGTTATTTTGCAATTTAACAACATTTTCTTACAAAATTAAGATCAAAAGAGTCAACCACCTCCAAAATTTCCACGAATTTCACGTAAAAAATCTAATAGCCTCTTTATTAGTTAGAAGTAGGGTTACATACTACTAAATTTTCCGAAATTCCGCGCTTCAACAAGATTTTTACTCGGTGTTGGTATTATTGTATATTAATACAGTAAATTTTTATTTATAACATCAAACAAATTTAAGGAATAAAGGTTATTTTGTAAAATAAGATGTTAACATTAGGAATTAATTTATAAAATTAGAAATATGTAAATTATTATGAAAATATTAAGACCCAAAATTTGTTATGTTTAGGTTACAATTCCAGAAGGGAAAATGGGCCTAAATCTCAATTATCATAATACTTAGGGGACTTTTGGTTGATGTGTCACATATGAAGCTCTTGGGCTTGGACTCTAGACCTTTCAGTCTGGCCTGAATAATACAATTGAGAAACTGTTGCTCCAGGAAAGGAATAATTATTTTGTTTTAGGTTAAAAGTGGCATTAATTATATACCAACCTTCATAACCAAGTTTCTAAAAAGCTATAATTTTATAATTGAAATTCGAAAGAAAAACTGTTTTCTCTTATACAACAACTTTGACAAGTATTAATGTTTTCAGTTTTTAAAATTCAATAATCTATTTACTTGAGAACTAGTTTTTATTTTCTATCTCTATTTTTATAACATTGTTTATAATTAACTAAATATATATTATTTAATATTAAATAAAATTATAAATATTTAATATTATATTTAATTATGAAATATTATTTATTAATAAGAATTATGAATAGTTTAATTTTAATCATTAACTTAAATATTAATTTTAAGAATCAATTTAATTTAATAATCATTTAAAAAGTTAATTTAAAATTTATAATATCTTCAATATATAAAAATTTTAAATAAAATTTACTTTAGTAATTAGTAAAAATTATTTATTTTAATAAAATATAAATAAATTTTACTAATAATTTATCAATAAATATTATATAAGGGATTAAAATAAAATTATTTATAAAAATAAATTAGTTTTAAATTTTATATAATAAGTAATTATTAAAACTTAAAAATTAATATTTTTATTTTTATTTTAAAAATTAAAACCAAAAATCTTAATTAAAAAAAATAAGTGAAATGAATTGCAAAATTTCTCAAAAAAGGAGAACATCAAGGTTGATTAACTTTTTTTTGAAAAATAAAAGGAAAATATATATCTAAACTAACAGTACAATGAGTTCAAGACTATACACAACAAAATAAAGCATATCTAATACAACTTATTTACATAACCAAGCTAAGAGTGCCATATACTTCATGTTATCAGATTAGGTAGTGTGCAAATTTTTTCTTATTAAAGAGGATCAAATCTAATTAATTTTGTTCTTCGCGACCCGATAGGCTTCAGTTTCTTTATGAGCAAATAATTGCGAATTATGCTCCTTCCAAAGGCTGTAGATGGTAGAAAGAAAGGAGCCTTGATTGATGATAACATTAGGATAACTCTTCCGAGAGTAGCTAATAGCCCAAGTAAAAACGTGGTCCCAACAGTAGGGAAAGCCTTCTCGATAATAAATGTAGGATCCCACTTTAGACCACTTTTGAGTATGCGCACAAGAAAAAGAGATGATCGTGGTCTTCAGCTTCCAATTTACACAAAGAGCAAGTAGTATCGACATTTCGGTGCAAACAACATTTAGTCTTGAGTTTATTGAGGATAGCAAGCCACGATATGAAGGACACCTTAGGAGAGATAGAATTATGCAATAAAAGAAAAGACCAAGGTACCTTAGTTAATCCCTAGGTATGTAGTAGATGACAAGACTTATTGGTGAACTGCCTATTAGTTTTTAACTTCCACAAGATGGCATCAATTTGTAGCACATCGGGAATAGAAGGTAAAATGGGAGTCAGAGTATTGAAACCTCTGAAAGTACCCTGCCATTGGCCATTACAAAGAAGGGAAGAGACCCTTAGATTCAGAGGAATTTTATTACTCAAATGTCGAATACGAGGATGCAAAATAAGTGGATTATAGTCAATCCAGTTGTCAAACCAAAATCAGGTCCAACTTTCATTACCGACTTGGTGCTTAATGCAAGGATAAATTGTGTCACGCATATGCATCACTTGGATCAGGATCCAAGAAAATTCCTTCCTAATGCCAACTTGCCAGAAGTTACCATTGTGGAAGTGGTACTCATGAAGCCATTTAACCCATAACATGTTATGATCAATATACAACCTCCAGAGTCTCTTACATATTAAGACTTTTTGAGTGAAGTCAATAGACTTAATACCTAAACCTCCAAACACCTTAGGGGTTACCACCTCACTCCTTTTAACTTTAGCATTTGTAGCTTTATCGAAACTCCCAGACCAAAGAAAGGCTTTTAGGATTTTGTCTATGCCTTTTAAGACTCCCTTGGGTAAAGCTATATGGGCTACCTAATATAAATGCAAGATACTTAAGACAGAAATAATTAGAGTAAGTATAGCAACATAAGATAGGAACCTGTTTTACCAAGCTTACAACCTTTTTGTATTTTTTTTCCAGTAAAGGTAGACACTCTAACCGAGATGGTTTAGAAGTGGAGATGGGGACACCCAAATAATAGTATGTGATAGGGTGAGAATTCAACCCCACAGTCTAACAAATAATGTCCGAGTTATGCACATCAACTAAAATATGCACACTGCTTTTTTCCAAGCTAAGATGGAGCCCAGACTAATCCGTAAATAACATCAAGGCATACTTAATCATAGAAAGAGAGTGAGTGTCAGTGTTACTGAGAAGCAAGAGATCATCAGTATAGATAAGATGAGTAAGCTTGAGGGTGTCACATTTGAAGTGATATCGGAACCTATTATTGCATTCAGTTAACTTAGTGATCAACCTGGAGAACCCTCCATAACTAGAGAGAAAATATACGGCGATAGAGGGTCCCCTTATCGAATACCCTTAACTATGTGGATCGGTTTGGTTGGGATCCCATTGACAAGAATACTCAAAGAAGGAGTTTGAATACAAGCCATAATCCAATCAATGAATTGAGGTGGTAGCTTAATAGCTTCAAGGCATAAGTGAATGAATTGCCAAGTAATTATATCAAAACCCTTGAAGAAGTCGACCTTAATTAAACAACTTCGAAGATGTTTGCTCGAGTTATACTCTTTTAATAACTCCTATAAGAGGAGGATGTTATCCCCAATGTTCCTCCCTAGGATGAAAGCTCCTTGTGCTAGATTAATGATGCCGGTGATGGTCACTTTTAGTGTCTTTGCTAAGATCTTAGAAATGATTTTATGTATGGTATTACAATATGAAATCGGTCTGAAATCTGACATATTTTGAGGGTGTTGCTTTTTAGGAACTAAGCAAATATATGTATGGTTTAACTCCTTAAGCATCTTCCTAGATTCAAAGAATTCCAACGCCATAGAAGAAACCAGCTCACCTATGATATCCCAAGTCCTTTGGAAGAATAAAGTAGTAAAACTGTCAGGACTAGGGGCTTTAGAGGGGTTTCATACTGAAAATGTAACATCCCATTCCCATATTAAGGGTTAGAACCCCGATTTAAATAATGGAGAGAGTAGCGATGTGAGAGTTAGAAGAAAGTATTACATTTCATGCTTAGCAGAATGTTAGCATATATGCACGTGAATTTGAATCTTTGCACACATGAAAATAATTGTACATGCACTCATTGACATTTTGGCTATATTGAATAGTAATGGGATAGATTAAGGATTGTGATTATAGTGAATGAGTGGAATGAAATGGAGTAGAAAGATTAGAAATAAAATTTAAGTATTGGATCTAGTGAAGGAAAATACGTTGAAGTTTGCTGAGAACATTTAGTATGGGAGCTTTAGATAGTGGAGAAGAAAGTTATGGTCTTTAAGAGTGAAGATGTTCAGGAGCATAGGCGTATCGTTTGTAAAGACGTATAGTCTGTGATGACGTCATTCGTCTTAAAATATGCATCGTCTGTGATGACGTCACATCGTCTGTGATGACATCATTCGACTTAAGAGTTGCATTGTCTTAAGTTGACTTTACTTCGTCTTAAGTTGACTCTGCTTCATCTTAAGAGTTGCATCGTCTTAAGTTGACTTTGTTTCATCTTAAGTTGACTTTTGCATTCATCTGCTTATTGCTTCGTTTGCTCTTTGCATTCGTTTGTTTTTTAACATTCGTCTGCTGATTGCTTCATCTGCTTTTGCATTCGTCTGCTTTCTGCTTATGTGACCGAAACTTCTTCTTCTATATACTGTTCATTTTGTATCCTCTTGTCCAAATTTGATTATCAAGATGATAGAACTTGCCTTTAAGGTCTTCAGGAAAGTTATAAACCTATAAGTCCTCTTTCAAACTATCCAACAAGGATCTTGATCCGATACCTATAGCGAAAGTTATGCTAGTCGCCCCAAAAGAAAAAGGTTCAATATGATTGAGGATAGAACCAAATTGAATGATTTGTGGTGTTAATAGAGACATAAGACATAGGGGAATATGTTTTTAGAAGAAAGTGTTACAAAATGACTTCAGTGTCAGGGTCAAAAAGAACATGTAAAGTTGACCCGAAATGATGTGTTATGCGAAATATCTGAAAGTGAGTAAGAGGTTATGACTTGTGATTACAGTGATTTTATTAAGTCAAAAACCTAAGTGTAAATTATACTTAAGTGAGTTTTAATAAAGGGAAGTGGATAAGTGAATAAGAAATGGATAGGTGTCTTAACTAAAGTTAAGATTTTTATTGCCTTAAAAGGCTAGCTGCTGTCCTTATCCTTATCATTCTTGAAACTTCTTTCTTTAGAGCTCCTCCAACCCAGAGCCTTTCATCAAATATTCACCGAAGTTTAACCTTGCTTTTCTCTGTTTCTCATCACTTCCACTCTGATATTTTTTCCTTCTATTCCAATCAAACCTGAGCCTCCCTATCAACTTTCAAGTTGACATACGTGGGTGCATGAGGGACTAGGGTTACGTGATTTTGCAGAGATTAGAGCTTCAAACAAGTAAGCTTATTATGCTTACGTAGTTTGTGCATGAAATGAAGCATACATCGTTAGTTCACTTCTAAATGGTTAAGAACAGTGATATTCTTATTTGCTGGAAAAATGAGTGAGGAGATTCAGTGTGACGTTGGGAGTTGAAATATCAATAAAAGTGTGTAAGGGAGTGAAAGAACAATTAAAGTGATAGTTAGAAAAAATATTAAGTTTGAAGCAGAAAGTTGATAGTGATATATACATAGTTATATACTCTGTTTTCCTCTTCACTAGTCATATATGGGATTATATTGGTAAATTAGTGAATGAGTTATTGATATCAAAGTACCAAAGGATTGAGGTTGTAGTTCAAAGAACTGATGAGTGATTAAGTTATTAAATGAGAATGAACATAAGATGTGAAGTTTGTTACAGTACCTGAAATTGTTATTGAGCATGCATTGTACATAATCCATTTATATACTTGTGCATAACTAAATGCTTATACGTGTGCAATTATTAATAAGTGTGTAATATGTATCTTGCATAAATAGGTTGTGCAGGTCAATTGTCAGCATTCAGGCGTTCCCAGAAATTAGAAGCAAATGCTAATCTGGAGCGTATTGTGAGTAGACCTAGATGGTCTCATTTCATTGTTTGTTTTGTGTAAATTTTGATATTGATTGACTATATGAATTTGTTTGACTGTGTTGATTTCAGGATAGAAGTTCCGACGAATGTGTTGTATGAATGAAATATTGAAATGCTCATTGAATGTGAATGGGATGAACTAATTGTACGCAATTTGATTGTTAAATGTATTCTGAAAATGCATTTGCATGTAAGTAAAGTGTAATTCTCAACTCTAGTGTTGAATGCTGGACTAAGGTTCGATGATAAGTGAAAGTGATTGAATGTGTTTATGTAAATGTGAGTAATGCTTTCCATCTCATGAATGTATGAAATATAATGGCAGTTGTGACCGGAGTAGCCACCAAAAATAAAAAAGAGCTTAAAGCTCAGAAAGTAAAAACGAGCCTCGAGCTCAAAAGTGATTAAGAGCCTAAGGCTCACTATGTATAATGAGCCTTGTATCCCCTAAGTAGATAAGAGACAGTTATTAATGAGCCCGGTATCTAATGGATACGGAACAATTTAGGCACTCGTTCACAACTAAGTAACAAATGGAAAGTAAGTCTCATGTGCATTGCATATGCATAATATGAATGATTAAGTATATTGAATGTGAAATGTGCAAGAATGTGTATTATGTGTTATGTGACTAGGTGAGCCATCGATAATGGTTACTTATTGAGTTCGCAAAACTCACCCAAAATTTGCAATTATTTTTCAGGATCAGGAAAATACCCTGTTAGGCTAACAGGAGAATACCACAGCATACAAATGAAGGATAGAGGTTGGGATCAGTTTGCGTCTGCATTGCATTTCTTTAATTTGTATTGAAGTGTTCATTTTGCAACTTTTGTATAAATTTGTATTTCAAAGCAACCAAAGTGTTTTGTATTTGTGAAAGGGCCCAAATGGTTATTGTAAACATTGGTGGCTGTATTGTGATGATTGAAAATGGTTATGAAATAAAATGGGGCCCAATTTGGTTATGGATTTTTGTGTATCATGTTTGTGGTTTAAAGCAAAAGAAAATTTTTATACCAATTTTTGAGTAATTGAGTGTTCTAGCATGCCACCCTCAGGGCACGAGCTCGGACATCACCCATCGATGTCAGGTTCGGCTCCTGCAGGAGTGGGGTGTTACATATGTGGTATCAGAGCCTAGAAGTATTATCTTATATGGGAATTCTGAAACATGTGTTAAGTCACATGCATTTTAGTCATGTCATAGTGGACAACGGCAATTGATCCCTAGTATGAGTCACATGCTTGAGCATTCCTTAAGAGTCTGAGCTATTGGAAGCATTAAGAAAAATGATGATCTGACATAATGTGAGAAAATAAAGGTTTATGGGCATTTTAGAGATCAGAAATAGTATTTGGTTTTGTATGATAGATAAAGGTTCATCATAATGGTGTATGTAACTATGAAGGTGATATAGGTATGAATAGGTATATTGACGTGGATTGATTGAGGAAAATGGGAATATGAGTAGAAATAAGGAGATTAAAGTGTACATGCAGAATGAAATGAAATCATAAAATTGTTATGATCATAAAAGGAATGAATTTGGAACCGAAATGGTTATGTAAGTATTGTGATAAGAGTTTGTAATTCAGTATATGGAGATATTAGGGGAAAATTGAGACTAGAAATTCATAATGGTTATGCATCGATAATTCTGAATTGGTTGAGGATATATATATGGGAAAAGAAATAGACAAATTGACTTTACAAGAGATAAATGATGTGTAGTAAGGGAAAAGTTAGAAATGCTTATAAGATAGGATTTTAGGCAAGAATGGAAGACGAGAAAGATTGAAGGACCTCTAAAAATAAGAAATAATATATGGTTAGATATAACAGATAAAGATTCAATGCATTGTATCGGTGGATGTAGTATTGAATATGAAATTGATATTGCGTTCTAGTGATATGTCCTTGAATGTGATATAAATGTGAATACACTGTTATGGATTGTTTGAGGAAAAATAAGGATATAAGTAGAAATGGTGAGAATAAAGAGTACAAGCCAAGTTGAAAGTGACCTTGAGAGGTTGAACTTGGACATGAATACACTGTCATGGATTGCTTTTGAAGCTCCTTTGTCTCAAATTTGAGCTCCTGACACAAAATCTATTTGGTGTTCAATACCTCTCAAAGGGGGAAGTTCCTTGGGCATCTCATCTAGACAGGCATCTGAGTATCCCTGCAAAATAGATTTAATAACACTAGGTATGGAAGAGTCAAGGTCAGCCTCATTACAAATAATTTCTTTATAGTTAAGCAAAATTAAAGGCTTAGGTGTATACAACACTTGTCTCAAATCTCTTGATTTTGCAAAGAAAATACTCTTTTTTCTTTCACTCTTTGTTTCACTCAACTCTCCTTTTTCTATTGCACTTCCCTTTATTTTTTCTCACTAGTGCAATCTTTCTCAATTGAGCCTTTATTTCTATTTTTTTGAATGGCTTCTTTTCCTTTTCTTTTTTTCAAACTCTCAGCCTCCCTTTGTTTGTGTTCTTCCACGGCTTTTGCAAGCCTCATTTGATCCTCATGAACCTCCTTTACGCCTATCATATTGCCAAGGCCTCCCCAACAAGATGTGACCCGCCTACATTGGTACTATGTCACAAAAAACCTCATCAGAATACCTCCCAATGGAGAATGCAACCTTCACTTACTTGTGTACCCATACTTCTCCACACTCATTGAGCCATTGTAGCTTGTATGGGCTAGGATGTTTAATAATAGGCAACCCCAACTTCTCCACCAAGATTGTACTAGCTACATTTGTACAACTCCCTCCATCAATTATCATACTACACATCTTACCATTGATTAAGCAACGTGGATGGAAGATGTTTTCCCTCTGCTCATCTACTTCTACCTTCTCTTGCACATTGAGAGCACGCCTAACCATAAGGGCTTCGGCTTGGATAGGTTCCTCTACCTCCACATCACTGTAATCCTCAAGCGCAGGCATTTCTTCCCCGTCACTCTCCTGGGACTCAATTCCCCTATCATCTCTAAAAAACATAACCTTTCTATTTGGGCATTGTAAAGCAATATGACCAGATCCCAAACACTTAAAACATTTAATCCTAGAATGTTTACTAGAAGAAGCTTGGGTATTAGGTGTACCTTTAAGGTCAAACCCTACATTTGGCCTTTTGGGTATCTCCTTGATGTCCAGTCCCTTGTTTTTTAACTTCTCCTCTCTCTTGGGCCATTTTGAACTCCATGATTGGCTAGAATTTGCCCCACTTCTTGTTTCCACTCTAGCTTTGATTTGCCTTTTCACCTTCATGGTCATGTTCACCTTATCCTCAATCTCTACATAGTGTTGCAATTCTACCACATTAGCTATCTCCCTATTCAAACTACTCAATAACCGTGCCATGGTTGCCTCCGGGTCCTCCTTTATATTGGCTCAAATCATAGCTATCTCCATCTCCTTTTGGTAGTCCTCCACTGATTTAGACCCCTGAGTGAGTCTTTGAAATTTCTCATGCATCTCCCTATAGTAGTAAGAAGGCACAAACCACTTCCTCATGCATACCTTTATATCATCCCACATAGTAATTGACATCTCCCTATTTCTCCTCCTGGATGTCACCAATTGATCCCACCATATTAGTGCATAATCAATAAATTTAACAACGGCTAGCTTTACCTTTTTATCTTCAAAAAAATTGTGGCACTCAAAAACTAAGTCCACCTTTCTTTCCTATTCTAGGTAAGCCTCTGCATCATTCCTTCCCTTGAAGGCTGGGATTTGCATTTTGATGGATTTAAGGTCTCCATCTCTCCTATTAAATAGCTAAACCCTTTGAGCTCTCCTAGGTCTGTGTACCTCAAAGTCTTCAGCCTCCTCAAAGTCTTCCTCCTCTGGTTCATACCGAGGTGGTGGTTGCTACTAGTGTACACCTGCACGCCTCCCCTGAGGTTCCTCGTGTCTCCCTTTTCTGAGCTCATCCATCTGTTCCCTAATCTCAGTTAAGGCTAGATTGAACCTCTCAAATTGTTGCTGCATGGCTTTCAAAGTGAAAGCGATATTTGCATCTCTCTCTTGATTATCATCATTACTACCTCCCTTTGACATTGTAGATAAAATGATATACCTGCAAAATAAGGTTAGTAATAAACAACCTCACACACTCCCTCACGTGTTTCCCTCAAAATGATGTCACTCCCCTCGTGTTAAAGTCATGACAATGACTCCCTCAAATAAGCTCACACACTCTTGCCTTTTACCACTCAAGTGATGTCTTTAAAGTTACTTTTCGAAAATCAATTCAACAAAACTAAGCAAACAGCAAGCAACACAAATTAATAGGAAAGAATAAGTAAATCCTGACAAGAAACAAAATAAGAACAATTCTAGAAGCAACGTAATGGATGGTCAGAAATAAAATAGTATGCTAATACATAGATGGAAAAGATGTGTATGCATTGATTTTTGTTTATAATTGAACAATATGAATGCAAGATTGTCCAATTCAATGTAATGGAAGCAAAGAAAGGCACAAACAAGAAAGTAAACTAAGAATCAAAGAAAGACACTCAATATATTGTAAAACTAAACAAAAACCCGAGAGCTCAAAGAAAAATTTCGAATATACCTAAGGTTTAAAATAGGCAACTAAACTGTTCACTCTTTTTTCAGTATTGTTCAATTTTTTGGGCACTGTTCACGTACGGGTATTGTTCACATATACGGGTATAGGTACTGTTCACATATACAGGTATGGGTACTGTTTCACTTATGGGTATTGTTCACATACGGGTACTATTCATGCACTGTTCATAGCACTGTTCACATTTTTTTTGAATCAAATAAGAAAATACAATAAAGATACGTATGAGTTCAATAGAATTAAACCAAAGCTTTGATACCAAGATGATACGGAAACCTCAAGAAAACAAGGTTCTTGAAACCCCCTAATCCTATCGAATCAAAACCTTAATCTTTCTATTCCAAGAACATGCTGGATCAAACCCCATATCATAAGTTTGAGACTTAATCCCAAAGAAATCAGAAATCAATTTATGTTGCAAGTACTTACTTATTGATGCAAATCAATTTCTTGAAGTAAACACGAAGAAGATCACGCCTTACTTGAAGACCTCAATTCTGAAATTTTTATTAATCATCCAAATCTCGGGTTACAAGGATAGAATAAGGTATAAATACCTTGACCTATTCCTAGCTCTAATAGGAATGGGTTTGCAAGCCCATTTAATGAAAATTAGGTTAATCCTAACAAATCTAGGAGCATCTAGCCCATTGAATATAATCTGATCTAAGTCCTTTTAGGAATGGACTAAACACATTAAAACAAATAAGTCTCAAAATAACCCAGACAAACAAAGCATATGTTACTAATTAAAAGAACAACCCATAAATAAGTCCTTGGGCCTAAAATAAGAGATAATAAATAATAAGCCCAAATTATCAAAAATGGGTCTAAATGGCTAAGTGCTAGCTTCTTTCAACGCCTCCTTTAATAAAGTCACAAGCTTGGGCGTGCCTTGGTGTTCCTTTATGGATGTTTCGGCCTCCTCATATACTTGACTTGTGATTTGGGCTTAAACAAAAGCTTGCATTGCTTGTTTAAGCCTTGAAACTTGTCGCGTTGTAATTGGACTACTTGGCATATGTAGCTTGTCCGATTGATGTGTAAGACGTGAAACTCCTTTTCGAAGGTTGGTTATATCATCCCCTCCCTCCTCAAAAGGATTCATCCTCGAATCAGACCCTATATTAGTAAAGGGAGAGAGATCAGCAATATTAAAAGTAATGGAAACTTGATACTTACCTGGCAAATCAATCCTGTAGGCATTATCGTTAATTCTCTCAAGCACTTGGAATGACCCATCACCTCTAGGATCCAACTTGGATTTCCTTTGCTCAGGAAACCTCTCCTTCCTAAAATGCACCCAAACCCAATCTCCAGGCTTAAACCTCAACAACTTGCGCCCTTGATTAGCCCTGTGCGCATTTACTTCACTCCACTTCTCTATTTTTGCCTTGCTTTCTCATGAATGCTCTTCACTAATTCAGCCTTGTGTTGTCTATCCCTGCTAGATAACTCATGTAATGGCAAAGGACACAACTCCAAAGGCATCAAAGGGTTAAATCCATAAATTATCTCGAACGGTGAATAATTAGTAGTAGAATGAATGCTCCTATTGTATGCAAATTCAACTAATGGAAAATATTGTTCCCAAGTTTTAAGATTCTTCCCTATAACGGCACGCAAAAGAGATCCTAAAGTTCTATTGACCACTTCAGTTTAACCATTTGTTTGAGGATGACAAGTAGTAGAAAACAAAAGCTTAGTTCCTAACTTTCCTTAAAGAACACGCCAAAAGTGACTTAAGAACTTTACATCATGGTCTGGAACAATGGTTTTTGGAACACTATGCAAACACAAAATATCTCTAAAGAGCAAATCGGCAATATAAGTGGCATCATTAGTTTTATGACATGCAATAAAGTGAGAGATTTTACTAAACCTATCAACAACCACAAATATGCTAGCCCTACCATTTTTTGTCCTAGGCAGCCCCAATACGAAGTCCATAGATACGTCAGTCCAAGGATGCTTAGGCACAGGCAAAGGAGTATTTAAATCATGTGGATGGGTCTTTGATTTTGCTTGTTTACATGCAACACAGCTAGAACATATTTTTTAAACATCTTTTCTCATGTTAGGCCAGTAAAAATGTTCACAAAGTATGCCATATGTCTTTTGCACCCCAAAGTGACCCATTAATCCTCCACAATGTGATGCACGCACAAGTATTTCACGCATAGAGCAAATAGGCACACAAAGCTTATTCTTCCTAAACAAGTACCCATCATGCCTATAAAACTTTTGAAATGCAGCGTGCTCACATGCACCATAAACATTCCCAAAATCATAATCCGAAGCATACAAATCTCTAATAAACTCAAATCCAAGTATTTTAGAACTCAAAGTGTTGGTTAGAGCGTACCTTCTTGATAGTGCATCAGCCACTACATTTTCCCTACCTTACTTGTACTTGATCACATATGGAAAAGTTTCAATAAACTCTAGCCATTTCGCATGTCTCTTGTTCAACTTACTGTGGCCCTTCAAATGCTTGAGTGATTTATAGTCAGAATGAACCATGAACTCCTTTGCCCATAGATAGTGTTTCCAAGTTTCCAATGCTCTCACCAAGGCATATAGTTCCTTGTCATAAGCGGAATAATTCAGTTGCGAGCCATGAAGCTTCTCACTGAAGTAAGCAATGGGACGCCTACCTTGCATCAAAACAGCACCAATACTTATCCCAAAGGCATCATATTCAATCTCAAAAGCTTCATTGAAATTAGGCAAACTTGAAATAGGTGCGGAACATAACTTATCTTTTAAAGCATTAAACGCAAGTTCTTATGCTTTTCTCCATTTAAAACCAACATCTTTTTTAATGATTTCAGTTAATGGCGCAACAATGGTGTTAAAATCTTTCACAAATCGCCTATAAAAACTAGCCAAACCATGGAAACTATGCATATCACCAATAGACTTAAGAGTAGGCCAATCTTTGCTAGCCTTAACCTTCTCCTCATCAACATGAACACCATAGGCAGAAATAACAAAGCCAAGAAAGTCAACTTTATCCATACAAAAAGAACATTTTTTAAGTTTAGCATAAAGCTTTTCACACCTAAGTGCCTTTAGTACAGATTTAAGATGTAAAACATGCTCATCAAGGCTTTTGCTGTAAATCAGAATATCATCAAAATATACAATCATAAACTTGCCAATAAATTCATGCAAAACATGGTTCATCAACCTCATGAAAGTGCTAGGTGCATTTGTCAAACCAAAAG
>JANSVA010448086.1:0-17015 GCA_025504915.1 Erythroxylum reticulatum | reverse complement strand
GTTAGAAGCTGACAATTCGTGACCGACTGGGCCTTGTGTGCACTGATTTTCCCACAAGAGAGTCTGACCGCACATGGCCGTGATAAGTGCCACGGCCCCGACCTAGTCTCCCGACGGTGCCTGTCATAGGGGTCAAACTATTATCGATATGTTTTCGATGAGAAACTGACAATTTAAAATCGAATGGGCTTGTTTGCACTGATTTTCCCACTACCAAGTATGACTGCATATGGCCGCGAAAAGTGCCACAACCCCAACCTGGTCTGCCGACGGTGTCGGACATGGGGGCAAAACTATAATCGGTAAGTTTTCGATGAGAAACTGACAATTCGTCACCGGTTGGTGCGTTTTTGCACTGATTTTCCCACAATTGAGTATGATCGAACATGGTCGCGACAAGTCCCAAAACCCTAACTTGGTCTCCCCGATAATGATGGTAAGATTATAATTGGCAAGTTTTTTATTAGAAATTGGCAATTCGTGGACTACTGAGGCTTGTTTGCACTAATTTCCCCACTATCGAGTATGACCGTACATGACCGCGGCAAGTGCCACGGCCCCGACCTGGTCTTTCGACGGTGCCTCCCATAGGGGCAAGGTTATAAAACTGACAACTCGTGACCCACCCGGGCCTATTTTTGCTTATTTTCCCACTGCTGATTATCACCATAGCAAGTGCCATGGCCCCGATTTGGTCTCCAGACGGTTTCTATGATGGGGGCAAGACTATAATTCGCAAGTTTCGATGAGAAACTAACAATGTATGACCAACTGGGGTTTGTTTGCACTGATTTTCCCATTACCGAGTATGACAAGAGATGGCTGCGACAAGTGCCAGGGCCTTGACTTGGTCTCCTGACGGTGTTGGTCATGGTGGCAATGTTATAATCAACGAGTTTTCAATGAGAAACCGACAATTCGTAACCGAATGGGTTTGTTTGCACTGATTTTTCCACTACCAAGTATGAACGAACATAGCTGCGAAATGTGCCATGGCCTCGACCCGGTCTCCCGACGGTGCCAGTCGTGGGGCAAGACTATAATCAGTATGTTTTCGATGAGAAATTTACAATTTGTGACCGATTGGGGCTTGTTTGCACAGATTTTCCCACTACCAAGTGTGATCGTACATGGTTGCTATAAGTGACACGACCCCGACCTGGTCTCCCGACAGTGACAGCCATGGTGGCAAGGTTATAATCGGGGAGTTTTCGTTGAGAAACTGACAATTCGTGACCCACTGGGCTTGTTTACACTAATTTTCCCACTACCAAGTATGACCTCACAATGTCGCGATAAGTGCTACGGCCCCAACCTAGTCTACCAACGGTGCCTATCATGGTGGCAAGACTATAATCAGAAAGTTTTAGATTAGAAATTGACAGTTTGTAACCGAATGGGGCATGTTTCCACTAATTTTCCCACCACCACGTATGACCTCGCATGGGTACGGCCACTACCATGGCCTCAACCTTATCTCCCAATGGTGCTGCTCATAGGGTCAAGGTTGTAATCGGCAAGTTTTCAATGAGAAATTGACAATTCGTGACCAACTGGAGCTTCTTTGCACTGATTTTCCCACTACCGAGTATAACCATACATGACCGCGGAAAGTGCCCCTGCCCTGACCTGGTCTCCCGTTGATGTCGATCATAGGGGCAAGATTATAATCGGCAAGTTTTTGATGAGAGACAGACAATTCATAACCGAATGGGCTTGTTTGTAGTGATTTTTTCACTACCGAGTATGATCACACATGGCCGCGATAAGTGCCACAGCCTCGACCTCATCTCCAGACGATGCCCATCATGGGGCAAGACTATAATCAGGAAGTTTTCAATTAGAAACTGACAATTCGTGGCCAACTCGCTCTTGTTTCGACTAATTTTCCCACTTCAGAGTATGACCGCAGGTGGCCGAGGCAAGTGGCACGACCCCGACTTGGTCTGCCGATGGTACCGATCATGGGGGCAAGACATAATCTACAAGTTTTTGATGAGAAACTGGCAATTTGAAACCGAATAGGGCTTGTTTGCACTGATTTTCCCACTACCGAGTATGATCGCACATGGCTGCGATAAATGCCACAGTCCCGATCTGGTCTCCGAACGGTGCCAGTCATGGGGGCAAGACTAAAATCGGCAAGTTTTCGATGAGAAACTGATAATTCGTGACCGACTGCGGCTTGTCTGCACAAATTTTACCACTGCCGAGTATGATCACATATGACAGCGACAAGTCCCCGACCTGTTCTCCCAGCAGTGCCGGTCATCGGTGCAAGATTATAATTGCAAGTTTTCAATGAGAAACTAACAATTCGTGACCGAATGGGGCTTGTTTACGTTGATTTTCCCACTACTTAGTATGACTGCACTTGGACGTGACAAGTGCCACGACCTCGACCTAATCTACCGACGGTGCCGATCTTGGGGCAAGACAATATTCGGTAAGTTTTCGATGAAAAACTGACAATTCGTAACTTACTGCGCTTGTTTGCACTGATTTTTCCACTACCGAGTATAGCCACACATGGCCACGGCAAGTGCCACGGCCCCGACCTACTTTCCCGACAGTCCTGGTCATAAGGGCAAGACTATAATCTACAAGTTTTCGATGAGTAACTGAGAATTTGTGACCGACTGGGGCTTGTTTACACTAATTTTTCCGCTACCGAGTATGACCGCACATGGCCGCGACAAGTGCCATAGCCCCGACCTAGTCTCCCGACGGTTCCAGTCGTGGGGGTAATACTATAATTGACAAGTTTCGATGAGAAACTGAAAATTCGTAATCGACTTGGGCTTGTTGCACTGATTTTCCCACAACCGAGTCGAACTGCACATGGCCACATCCCCGACGTGGTCTCACAACGATGCCTGTCCTGATGGACAAGACTATAATCGGTAAGTTTTCGATGAGAAACTGACAATTTTTGACCGACTAGGGCTTGTTTGCAATAATTTTCCCACTACCGAATATGGATGCACATGGCAGCGGTAAGTGCCACGGCCCCAACCTGGTCTCCCAACCATGTCGGTCATGGCGGCAAGACTATAATCGGGAAGCTTTCAATGACAAACTGACAATTTGTGACCGACATGGGCTTATTTGCCCAGAAGTATGACCACATATGCCAGCGACAAGTGTCACGACCCTGACTTGGTCTCCTGACATTGCCGGTCATGGTCGCAAGACTATATTCAACAAGTTTTAGATTAGAAACTGACAATTCGTAACTGAATGGGGCATTTTTGCATTTATTTTCCCACTATCGAGTATGAGCGCACATGGCCGAGGCAAGTGCCTCGACCCCGACCTTGTCCCCCAGCGGTGCTGGTTATGGGGGCAATATTCTAATCCGCAAGTTTTCGATGAGAAACTTACAATTCGTGACCCACTGGGGCTTCTTTGCACTGATTTTCCCACTGTCAAGTATATCCGCGCATGACCGTGAAAAGTGTCCCTGCCCTGACCTGGTCTCCCGTTGGTGCTGATCATAGGGGCAAGACTACAATCGATAAGTTGTTGATGGGAAACTGACAATTCGTAACCGAATGGGGCTTGTTTGCCCTGATTTTCCCACTACCGAGTATGACCGCACATGGCCGCGACAAGTGCCACAGACTTGACCTGGTCACACGACGGTGCCGGTCAATAGGGCAACACAATATTCGGTATGTTTTCGATGAGAAATTGACAATTCGTAACCGAATGGGGCTTCTTTGCACTAATTTTACCACTACTGAGTATGACCACACGTGACCGCTACATGTGCCACGGCCTCAGCTGGTCTCCCGATGGTGCCGATCTTGGGTGCAAGACTATAATCGGTAAGTTTTTGATGACAAACTGACAATTCGTTATAGTCTGGGGCTTGTTTGCACTGATTTCCCCACTACCGAGTATGATTGTACATGACTGTGACAAATGCCACAGCACCGACCTGGTCTCCCGACGGTGTCGGTCATGGGGGCAAGACTATTAATCGACAAATTTTCTATGAGAAACTGATAATTTGTGACCGACTGGGGCTTTTTTGCACATATTTTACAACTACCAAGTATAACCGCATATGGTCGCGGCAAGTGCCTCGACCCCAACTTGGCCTCCCGACGGTGCTGGTCATGGTGGAAAGACTACAAAAGAAGAGTTTTTGATGACAAACTGACAATTCGTGACAGTCTGGGCTTGTTTACACTGATTTTCCCACTACCGAGTACGACCGTACATGGCCTCGATAAATGCCACGGCCCCGACCTGGTCTCCCAACAGTGCTGGTCATGGGGGAAAGACTATAATCGGCAAGTTTTCAATTAGATACTGACAATTTGTGACCGATTGGGGCTTGTTTTCCCTTATTTTCCCACTACCGAGTATGACCGCACATGGCCACGACAAATGCGACAGCCCCGACTTGGTCTCCTGATGGTGCCGATCTTGGGGGCAAGGTTATAATCGGTGAGTTTTCATTGAGAAATTGACAATTTGTGACCCACTGGGCTTGTTTGCAATGATTTTCCCACTACCGAGTATGACCGAACATGGCCGCGACAAGTGCCACGACCCCGACCTGCTTTCCCGATGGCCGGTCATTGGGGCAAGACTGTGATCAGCAAGTTTTCGATGAGAAACTGACAATTCGTAACTGAATCAGACTTGTTTGCACTGATTTTCCCACTACTGAGTATAACCGGCAAGAATAAAATCGGCAAGTTTTTGATGACGGGGGCAAGAATATAATCGGCAAGTTTTTGTTGACAAACTGACAATCTGTGACCGACTAGGAATTGTTTGCATAGATTTTTCCACTACCGAGAATTACCGCACATGGTCACAGCAAGTGCCACGACCCCGACTCGGTCTACGAACAGTCCTGGTCATGGTGGCAAGACTATAATCAGTAAGTTTTGGAATAGAAACTGACAATTCGCAATCGAATGGGGCATGTTTGCACTGATTTTCCCACTACAAAGTATGATTGCAGATGGGCGCGATAAGTGCCACGGCACCGACCTTGTCTCCCAACGGCACTGGTTATGGGGGCAAGAATGTAATTAGCAAGTTTTCGATGACAAACTGTCAATTCCTAACTGACTGGGCCTTGTTTGCACTGATTTTCCTATTATTGAGTATGACCGCAGATGGCCGCAACAAGTGCCACGGCCCTGACCCGGTCTCCCAACAATGCCGATCATGGGTGCAAGACTATAATCGACAAGTTTTCGATTAGAAACTGACAATTTGTGACCGACTGTGGCTTGATTGCACAGATTTTCCACTACCGAGTATGGTCGCATATGGTCGCGGTAAGTCCCAAAGGCACGACCTGGTCTCCCAATGGTGCTGGTCATGTGGGTAAGACTATAATCGGCAAGTTTTTGATTAGAAACTGACAATTCGTGATCAACTATGGCTTGTTTGCACTGATTTTTACACTACCAAGTATGACTGAACATGGCCTCGACAAGTGCCACGGCCTGGACCTTGTCTCCCAACGGTGCCGATCATGGGGGCAAGGATATAATCGGCAAGTTTTTTATGAGAAACTAACAATTCGTAATCGAATGGGCTTGTTTGCACTAATTTTCCCACTACAGAGTATGACCACACATGGCCGCGATAAGTGCCACAGCCTCGACCTGGTCTCCCTACGTTACCTGTTATGGAGGTAAGACTATAATCGACAAATTTTCGATTAGAAACTGAAAATTGATGACCAACTGGGGCTTGTTTGCACTGATTTTCCCACTACCGAGTATGGTCACACGTGGTCGCGGCAAGTGCCACGGCCCCAACCAAATTTCCTTATGGTGCCGATCATGGGGGCAAGACTATAATCTGCAAGTTTTCAATGAGAAACTGACAATTCCTGACCGAATGGGGCTTGTTTGCACTGATTTTCCCACTACCGAGTATGACCGACAGATTTGCAAGTGTCACAGCCCCGACTTGGTCTCCCGATGGTTCCGATCATGGGGACAAGACTATAATCGACAAGTTTCGATGAGAAATTGACAATTGGTGATCGACTGGGGCTTGTTTGTACTGATTTTTCCACTACCGAGTAGGAATGCACATGGCCACAGCCTCGACCTGGTCTCCCAACGATGCCTGTCCTGATTGGTAAGACTATAATCGTCAAGTTTTTGTTGAGGAACTGACAATTTGTGACAAACTCGGGCTTACTTGCAATGATTTTCCCACTATCGAGTATCACTGCACATGGTCAAGGTAAGTGCCACGGCCCCAACCTGGTCTCCCTATCGTGCCGGTCATGGGGGAAGACTATAATCGGCATGCTTTCGAAGAAAAAATGACAAATTGTTATCGACTAGGGCTTGCTTGCACAGAAGTATGACCGCACATGGCCGCGGCAAGTGTCATGATCCCTACTTGGTCTCCTGATAGTGCCGGTCATGGTGGCAGGACTATAATCAGCAAGTTTTAGATTAAAAACTGACAATTCGTAACCGAATGGGGCATTTGCACTGATTTTCCCACTACCGAGTATGAGCACACTTGCCTCGGCCTCAACATTGTCTCGCAGCGGTGCTGGTTATGACGACAAGATTGTAATTGGCAAGTTTTCAATGAGAAACTGACAATTCGTGACCAACTAGAGCTTCTTTGCACTGATTTCCCCACTGTCGAGTATAACTGCACATGATCGAAAAAAGTGCCCCCGCCTTGACCTGGTCTCTCGTTGGTGCTGATCATGTGCGCAAGACTACAATTGGCAAGTTTTTTATGAGAAACTGACAGTTCGTAACTGATTAAGGCTTGTTTGCCCTAATTTTCCCACTACCAAGTATGACTGCACATGGCTGTGATAAGTGCCACAGCCTCGACTTGGTCTCTCGACGGTGCCGGTCATTAGGGCAAGACAATAATTGACAAGTTTTCCCACTACCGAGTATGACCGCACATGGCTGCGAAATGTGCCATGGCCACAAGGTGGTCTGTCGACGGTGTTGATCATAGGGGCAAGACTATAATCGGCAAGTTTTCGATGAGAAACTGACAATTCGTGACCGATTGGGGCCTATTTTCACTTATTTTCCCACTACCAAGTATGATCGCACATGGTCGCGACAAGTCCCAAAACCCAACCTGGTCTCCCCGATCATGATGGCAAGACTATAATTGGCAAGTTTTTTATAAGAAACTGGCAATATGTGACCTACTTGGGCTTGTTTGCACTAATTTCACCACTTCCGAGTATGACCGTACATGATCGTGTCAAATGCCACGACCTCGACTTGGTCTCCCGATGGTGCTGGTCACTGGGGCAAGGTTATAAAACCGACAATTTATGCCCCAATTGGGCCTACTTTTGCTTATTTTCCCACTACCGATTATGGCCACAGCAAGTGCCACAGCCCCAACGTGGTCTCCTGACGATTTCGATGATGGGGGCAAGACTATAATCCACAAGTTTCCATGAGAAACTAACAATTTGTGACCGATTGGGGTTTGTTTGCATTGATTTTCCCACTACCGAGTATGACCACACATGGCTGCGACAAGTCCCACGGCCCTGACCTAGTCTCCTAATGATGTCGATCATGGGGGCAAGATTATAATCGGCAAGTTTTCGATTAGAAACTGATAATTCGTTATTGGTTGGCGCTTGTTTGCACTGATTTTTACACAACCGAGTATGAATGCAGATGGCCACGACAAGTGCCAAGGCCCTGACCTTGTCTCCCAACGGTATCGATCATAGGGGCAAGGCTATAATCGGCAAGTTTTAGATGAGAAACTGACAATTCGTAACCGAATGAGCTTGTTTGCACTGATTTTCCCACGACCCTACCCTGGTCTCTCGATAGTGCTGATCTTGATGGTCAAGTCTATAATCGATAAGTTTTCGATGAGAATCTGACAATTCATGACCGACTCGGGCTTGTTTGCACTGATTTTCCCACTACCGAGTATGACCACACATGGCCGCGGCAAGTACAACGACCCTCACATAATCTCTTGATGGTGCCGGTCATGGAGCCAAGACTATAATCGACAAGTTTTCGAAGAGAAACTGACAATTTGTGATCGACTGGGGCTTGTTTGCACTGATTTTCCCACTACCAAGTATGATCACACATGGTCGTGGCAAGTGCTACAGCTCCGACCTGGTCTCCAGACCGTTCCGGTCCGACAAGACTATAATCGAAAAGTTTCGATGAGAAACTGACAATTCGTGACTGACTGGGGCCTGTTTGTACTGATTTTTCCACTACCAAGTATTACCACACATGGCCACAACAAGTCCCACGACCCCGACCTAGTCTACCAACGATGCCGATCATGAGGGCAACACTATAATCGGCAAGTTTTTAATGAGAAACTGACAATTCGTGATCGACTGAGACTTGTTTGCACTAATTTCCCCACTGCCGAGTATGATCGTAGATGACTGCAGCAAGTGTCAAGGCCCCAACCTGGTCTCCCTACGGTGCCGGTCATAGGGGAAAGGCTATAAAACCGACTACCATGTATGACCGCATATGGCCGCGGCAAGGGCCGCTTCCCCGACATGGTCTCCCAACGATGCCGATCATAGGGGCAAGACTATAATCGACAACTTTTTGATGAAAAACTGGCAATTTGTGCCCTGGTAGGTCTTGTGTGCACTTTTTTTTCCACTGCCTAGTCTGACCGCAGACCTGGCCTTCAGATGGTGCCGGTGATGATGGCAAGACTATAATTGGTAAGACTGTAATCGGCAAGCTTTCGAAGAGAAACTGACAACTTGTGATCGTCTAGGGCTTGTTTGCACTAATTTTCCAACAACCGAGTATGAATGCATATGGTCGCGAAAAGTGCCATGTCCCCGACCTGGTCTCCTGACAGTTCCTGTCATGGGGGTTAGACTATAATCTGCAAGTTTTCGATCAGAAACTGACAATTCGTGACCATCTAGGGCTTGTTCGCACTGATGTTCCCATTACCAAGTGTGACCGTACATGACCACGGCAACTGTCACGACCCTGACCTGGTCTCCTGATGGTGCTAGTCCCGGGGAAAGGTTATAAAACTGACAATTCGTGCCCCAATTGGGCCTACTTTTGCATATTTTCACATTATCGAGTATGAACGTGCATAGCTGCCGTAAGTGCCACGACCCTGACCTGGTCTCCCGAAGGTGTCGATCATGGGGGCAAGACTATAATCGACAAGTTTTTGTTGAGAAACTGACAATTCGTGACCGACTGGGGCTTATTTGCCCTTATTTTCCCACTACCAAGTATGACTGCACATAGTCACGGCTAGTGCCACGGCCCCGAACTAGTCTTCTGACCATTCTGGTCATGGGGGTAACACTATAATCAGCTAGTTTCGATGAGAAACTGACAATTCATGACGGAATGGGGCTTGTTTGCGCTGATTTTCCCACTACTGAGTATGACTGCACATGATCGTGGCAAATGCCACGGCCCCGACCTGGTCTCCCGACCGTTCCGATCGTGGATGCAAGACTATAATCGGCTAGTTTCGATGACAAACTGACAATTCATGGCCGACTAGGGCCTATTTGCACTGATTTTCCCACTACCGAGTATGACCGCACATGGCCGCGACAAGTGCCACAGCCCTGACTTGGTTTTACGACGGTGCCGGTCATGGTGGCAAGGCTATAATCTGCAAGTTTCGATGAGAAACTAACAATTTGTGACCGACTGGGGCTTGTTTGCATTGATTTTCCCACTAATGAGTATGACCACACATGGCCACGTCAAGTGCAACAACCTCGTCCTAGTCTCCCGACTGTTCCAATCGTTGGGCAAGACTATAATCGACAAGTTTATATGAGAAACTGACAATTCGTAACCGATTGGGGCTTGTTTGCACTAATTTTCCCAATATTGAGTACGATTGCACATGGCTGCGACAAGTGTTACGACCCTGACCAGGTCTCCAGACGGTGTCGCTCCTAATAGGCAAGACTATAATTGGAAAGTTTTCGATGATAATCTGACAATTCGTGACCGACTTGGGCCTATTTGCACTAATTTTCCCACTACTGAGTATGATTGCACATGGCCGCAGCAAATGCCATGGCCTCGACTTGGTCTCCTGACTGTACAGGTCATTGGGGTAAGACTATAATCGGCAAGTTTTCGATGACAATCTTACAATTTGTGATCGACTAGGATTTGTTTGCACTGATTTTCCCACTACTGAGTATGACCACATATCCATAACCTAGTCTCCCGACGATGCTTGCCTTGGGGCAAGACTATAATCGGCAAGTTTTCAATGGAAAACTGACAATTTGTGACCGACTGGGTCTTGTTTGCACTGATTTTCCCAATACTGAGTATGACCGTACATGGCCGCGACAAGTGCCACGACAACAACTTGGTCTGCCGACAGTGCCGGTCATGGTGGCAAGACTATAATCGACAAGTTTTAGAATAGAAACTGACAATTTGTACCCAAATAGGGCTTGTTTACACTGATTTTCCCACTACCGAGCATGACCGCACATGGTCCCTCGACGAGGGCGATCATAAGGGAAACACTATAATCGGCAAGTTTTTGATGAGAAACTGACAATTCGTGACCGACTGGGGCCTGTTTGCACTGATTTTTCCTCAACAGAGAACGATTGAACATTGCCGTGGTAAGTGCCACGGCCCCGACTTGGTCTCCCGATGGTGCCGATCATGGGGGCAAGATTATAATCGACAAGTTTTCAATGAGAAACAGAGAATTTTTGACGAACTAGGTCTATTTGCACTGATTTTTCCACTACCGAGTATGACCACATATGGCTGCGACAAGTGCCATGGCCCCGACCTGGTCTCCAAATGATGCCAGTCATAGGGGCAAGACTATAATCTACAAGTTTTCGATGAGAAACTGATAACTCGTGACCGAATGATTTCTCCACTACCGAGTATGACCACACATAGCCACTACAAGTGCCACAGCCCCGACCTGGTCTACAGATGATTTTGATCATGGGGCAAGACTATAATCGGCACGTTTAGATGAGAAACTGAAAATTCGTGACCGATTAGGGCAATTTAGCACGGATTTTCCCACTACTGAGTATGACCGCACATGGCTGCAACAAGTGCCACGACCTCATCCTGGTCTCTCGACGGTGCCGGTCTTGATGGGCAAGACTATAATCGATAAGTTTTCGATAAGAAACTGACAATTTTTGACCGACTCTGACTTGTTTGCACTGACTTTTCCACTACCGAGTATGACAGCACATGGCCACGGTAAGTACCACGGCCCTGACCTGGTCTCTCGATGGTGTCGATCATGGGGCCAAAACCATAATCGACAAGTTTTCGAAGAGAAACTAACAATTTATACCTGACTGGGGATTGTTTGCATTGATTTTTGCACTACTGAGTATGAACGCAAATAGTCGTTGCAAGTGCCACAGCCCCGACCTGATCTCCAGACCGTTTCGATCATGGGGGCAAGACTATAATCAGCTAGTTTCGATGAGAAATTGACAATTCGTAACCAACTGGGGCTTGTTGGAACTGTTTTTCCCATTACTAAGTATCATCGCACATGGCAACGGCAAGTGCGACGACCCCAACCTGGTCTCCCGACGGTGCCTATCATGGAGGCAAGACTATAACTGACAAGTTTTCGATGAGAAACTGAAAATTCGTGACTGACTGGAGCCTATTTGCTCTGATTTTTCCACTATCAAGTATGTCCACACATGGCCGCTACAAGTCCCACGGCCCCGTCCTGGTCTCCCGACGGTGCTGATCATGAAGGCCACACTATAATCGGCAATTTTTTGATTAAAAACTGACAATTCTTGATCGACTGGGGCCTGTTTGCACTAATTTCCTCACTATAGTGTCACGGCCCCGACCTGGTTATAAAACTGACAATTCGTGCCCTACTTGGGCCTATTTTTTCTTATTTTCCCACTACTGAGTACGATCGCACATGGTCGCGAAAAATGCTACAACTCCAACCAGGTGTCTAGACGCTGCCACTCCTAATGGGCAAGACTATAATCGATAAGTTTTCGATGAGAAACTAATAATTCATGACCGACTCGAGCCTATTTGCACTGATTTTCCCACTACTGAGTATGATTGTACATGGCCGCAGCAAATGCCATGGCCTCGACCAGGTCTCTTGACTGTGCCGGTCATTGGGGCAAGACTATAATCAATAAGTTTTTGATGACAAACTTACAATTTGTGACCGAATGGGGCTTGTTTCCACTAATTTTCCCACTACTGAGTATGATCGCATATGGCCGTGGCAAGGGCCACAACCCCGACCTGGTCTCCCGATGATGCCTGACATGGTGTAAGACTATAATCAACAAGTTTTCAATGGGAAACTGACAATTTGTGACCAATTAGGTCTTGTTTGCACTAATTTTTCCACTACCGAGTATGACCGTACATAGTCGCGGCAAGTGCCACGACCTCGCCTTGATCTGCCGATGGTGCCGGTCATGGTGGCAAGACTATAATCGACAAGTTTTAGATTAGAAACTGACAATTCGTACCCGAATGGGGCTTGTTTGCATTGATTTTCCCACTACCAAGTATGATCGCCCATGGCGACAACAATTGCCACAGCCCTGACCTGGTCTCCCAACGGTGCTGCTCATGGGGGCAAGGCTGTAATCGACATGTTTTCGATGAGAAACTGACAACTCGTGATCGACTGGGGCTTGTTTGCACTAATTTTCCCACTACCGAGTATGACCCTACATGGCCGCGGCAAAGGCCACGACCCTGATTTGGTCTCCCGACAGTGCAGGTCATAGGGGCAAGACTATAATATGCAAGCTTTCGATCAGAAACTGACAATTCATGATCGACTACACCTTGTTTGCACTGATGTTCCCACAACCTTGTATGACCGCATAAAGCCGCAATAAGTACCATGGTCGTGACCTGGTCTTCCGACAATTCCATTCGTGGAGGCAAGACTGTAATTGGCAAATTTATTTGAGAAACTTAAAATTTGTGAGCGACGGGGGCTTGTTTACACTGATTTTCTCATTGTTGAGTGTGACTGCAAATATCTGCGACATGTCCCACAACCTCGACCTGGTCTCATGAGGGTGCGGGTCATGAGGCCGAAAGTATAATCGACAAGTTTTCGATGAGAAACTGACAATTCGTGACCGACTGGTGCTTGTTTGTAATGATTGGCCCACTATCGAGTTTGACCTTACATTGTTGCGACAAGTGCCACGGCCCCGACCTAGTCTCCCAACGGTGCCAGTCATGGGGGCAATGTTATAATCGGTGAGTTTTCGATGAGAAACTGACAATTTGTGCCCCACATGAGCCTATTTTTGCTTATTTTCCCACTACCGAGTATGATCGCATATGGCGGTGACACGTGCCCTAGCCCCTACTTGGTCTCCTGACAGTTCCGATCATGGGGGCAAGATTATAATCGACAGATTTTCGATGAGAAACTAACAATTAGTGACCGACTAGGGCTTGTTTGCACCGATTTTTCCACTATTGAGAATGGCGGCACATGGCTGCAAAATGTGCCACGGCCCTAACTTGATCTCCCAACGGTTCCAGTCATGGGGGCAAGACTATAATAGGCAAGTTTAGATGAGAAACTGAGAATTCATGACCGACTGGGGCTTGTTTGCACTAATTTTTCCACTACTGAGTTTGACCGCACATGGCGGCCTCAAGGGCCACGGCCTCGACTTGGTCTCTTGATAGTGATGGTCGTGGGGGCAGGGTTATAATTGGCGAGTTTTCGATGGGAAACTAACAATTCGTGACCAACTGGGGCTTGTTTGCACTGATTTTCGCACTGCCAAGTATGACCGCACATGGCCCCGGTAAGGGCCAGAGCCCTGACCTGCTCTCCTAACGGTGCCAGTCATAAGGGCAAGGTTATAATCGGCGAGTTTTCAATGAGAAATTGACAATTTGTGACCAACTGGGACTTGTTTGCACTAATTTTTCCGCTACCAAGTATGACCGCATATAGCCACGACAAGTGCCATGGCGGCGATCTGGTCTCCCGACGGTGCTGGTCATGTGGGCAAGACTATAATCTGCAAGTTTTCGATGAGAAACTGACAATTCGTGACTGACTGGGGCTATTTGCATTGATTTCCCCACTATTGAGTATGACCGTACAAGACAGCGGTAGGTGCCACGGCCACGACCTGGTCTCCCGATGATGTCGACCATGGGGGCAAGACCACAATCGACAAGTTTTCGATGAGAAACTGACAATTCACGATCGATTGGGGCCTATTTGCACTAATTTTACCACTATCGAGTATGACTAAACATTGATACGGCAAGTTCAACGGCCCCAACCTGGCCTCCCGATGGTGTCGATCATGAGGACAAAACTATAATCGGTAATTTTTTGATGAGAAATTGACAATTCATCACCGAATCGAGCTTGTTTGCACTGATTTCCCCACTATTGAGTATGACTGTACATAACCACGGTAGGTGCCACTGCCCCGGCCTGGTTTCCCAACGGTGCCAATCAAGGGCAACGATATAATCGACGAGTTTTCGACGAGAAACCGACAATTTGGGCCTGTATTGAGTATGACCGTATATGGCCGCAACAAGTGCCGTAACCCAGACCTGGTCTCCCGACAGTGTCGGTAATGTGTGTAATGTTGTAAAATCGACAATTCGTGCACCACCTGGGCCTATTTTTACTTATTTTCCCACTACTGAGTTTGACCGTATATGACTGCGACAAGTGGCCCGGCCCTGACTTGGCCTCCCGATAGTGCCTGTCAAGGAGGCGACACTATAATCGGGAAGTTTTCGATGAGAAACTGACAATTCGTGACCCACTGGGGCTTGTTTACATTGATTTTCCCACTATTAAGTATGACCGCATATAGTCGCGGCAAGTCCCATGACCCTGACCTGGTCTCCCGACGGTGTCGGTCATGGTGACAAGAATATCATCAGTAAGTTTTCTATTAGAAACTGACAGTTCGTAACCAAATGGGGCTTGTTTGTAATGATTTTCTTACTACCGAGTATGGCTACACATGGCTGCGGTAGGTGCCACAGCCCTGACCTGGTCTCTCGACGGTGCCGATCATGGGGGCAAGACTGTAATCGGCAAGTTTTCAATGAGAAACAGAAATTCGTGACTGACTGGGGCTTGTTTGCACTGCTTTTTCCACTACTGAGTATGACAGCTTATCGGCGCGGTAAGTACCCTGGCCCCGACTTGGTCTCCCAACGGTGCTGGTCATAGGGGCAAGACTATAATCGATAAGCTTTGGATGAGAAACTGACAATTTGTGACCGACTGGGGCTTGTTTGCACTGATTTTCCCATTACTGAGTATGACAGCACATGGTCGTGACAAGTGCCACGTCCTCGACCTGGTCTCTCAACGGTGCTGGTCATGGGGGCAAGACAATAATTAGCAAGTTTTTGATGAGAAACTGACAATTCGTGAACGACTGGGGCTCATTTGCACGGATTTTTCCACTACCGAGTATGATCACATATGGTCGCGACAAGTGCCCTGCCCCCGACCTAGTCCCCTGACGGTGTCGGTTATGGTGGAAAGACTATAATCGGCAAGTCTTCGACGAGAAACTAACAATTTGTGATTGACTGGGGCCTGTTTGCACTAATTTTTCCACTACCGAGTATGACTGCACATAACTACAACAAGTCCCATAGCCCCGACCTGGTCTCTCGACGGTGCTATTCATGGTGGCAAGACTATAATCTGCAAGTTTTCGATGAGAAACTAACAATTCGTGACTGAATGGGAATTGTATGCACTGATTTTCTCACTACCGAGTATGATCTCGCACGACCGCAATAAGTACCAGACCTGGTGTCCTGACGATGCCGGTCATGGGGCTAAGATAATAATCGGCAAGTTAAGATCAGAAGTGGATAATTCGTGACTGACTGGGGCTTGTTTGCACTTATTTTCCCACTACCAAGTATGACCGCACATGACCGTGGCAAGTTCCATAGCCCTGTCCTAGTCCCCCGACGTTTCCGGTCATAGGGGCAAGATTATAATCAGCAAGTTGCAATGAGAAACTGAAAATTTTTTACCGACAGGAGCTTGTTTGCACTGATTTTTCCGTTACTGAGTATGGTCGCACAAGGCTGCAGGAAGTGCCATAGGCCCGACCTAGTCTGGCGATTAAGGGGCAAGACTATAATCGGCAAGTTTTTGATGAAAAACTGACAATTTGTGACAGACTGGGGCTTGTTTGCACAGATTTACCGACTACCGACTCTGACCGCATATGGCCACGACAAGTGCCCCATCGCCGACTTGGTCTCCCGACGGTGCCAGTCCTGAATGACAAGACCATAATCGGTAAGTTTTCGATGAGAAACTGACAATTCGTGACCGACTGGGGCTTGATTACACTGATTTCCCCACTACCGAGTATGACCGTACATGACCGTGGCAAGTTCGACAAGCCATACCCAGACTCCAGACGGTTCCGGTCATGGGGGCAAGACCATAATCAGCAAGTTTGGATGAGAAACTAACAATTCGTGACCGAATGCGACTTGTTTGCCCTGATTTTTCCATTATCGAATATGGCCGCACAAGGCCGTGAGAAGTGCTACAGCCTTGACTTTATCTCCCGATGGTGCCGATCAAGGGGCAAGACTACAATCGGCAAGTTTTCAATGAAAAACTGACAATTCGTGAACGACTGGGGCTCATTTGCACGAATTTTTCCACTGCCCAGTATGACAGCACATGGCCGCAACAAGTACCTCATCCCCGACCTAGTCTCTTGACGGTGTCGGTCATGGGGTAAAGACTATAATCAGCAAGTCTTCGATGAGAAACTGACAATTTGTCACTGACAAGGGCTTGTTTGGACTGATTTTTTCACGATCGAGTATAGCTGCATAAGGTCGCGGGAAGTCCCACATCCCCTACCTGGTCTCCTGACTGTGCCGATCAAGGGGGCAAGACTATAATTGGCAAGTTTTTGATGAGAAACTAACAATTCATGACTAACCTACTAAAGAGGAAAACTATAA
>JANSVA010448035.1:0-17017 GCA_025504915.1 Erythroxylum reticulatum | reverse complement strand
ACTTTGATAATTCAAGCTCTAATAAGCCTAGAATTAATTTAATCTCATTAGAATTAATTCTAGCTTATTAACTAAATATCATTCCATTAAAGACAATTAGTTGAACTCTTGAATTATTAAATATTATGAGATCACATATTTTATGTCCAATTGCAAACCCTATTTTGAGCCTTATTATAGCCATCCGAACAACAAAGGGTAAAATTACTGTTTTGCCCTTACGTTGGTTTTTCCTTCTAGATCTCCCGTTTTACTTTATATGGTGATTAACACACAAGATTTGATCTTAGTGTTAAGACTTGATAGGTAGCTAGTCCATCAAACTACTGGCGCTAGTTTAATCTCCAAATCTCCTTAAAACATTTAGAAGTAATAATATCACTATAAACTCTTTATTTGAGTGAATGTTCCCTGATACATGCTTCAATTAATAATTCCAACATATAGACACTAGATTAATAATCTATAAAAATCCATTCTGATCATATCAAGAATTATAATCAAACACATATGAGTTCATCACTCATTAAGATTATGGTTCACGATAAGCGAATGTTTAAGTTGTATGTTTTAAGATTAAAGTGACGGCCCAGTTTATTTTTTAAAACATACTTAATTCCAAATTTATTTAATAGTGCCATTATCGATAGTCAACTACTATCATGATATGAAACTCATCATTCTTTTAAAGTAAACTCCTTTACTTACATCGAGATAAATCGCAACACTACAGTTTAAATCATAGTCAAGCGGCCAACTTGATTATTCAACTGTGAATCAATTAACTTAGATTCTATACATGTTTCCCATACATCTCTATGTATATGTATATTACTTACAAAAGAATATCGATAACTTTTGACTAGATATATAATGCTCATACATATAAAACCAAACTCTTTTGTTTTATTAATAATAAATATTTTCATTACAAAACTGTAACTGGAAGAAAATTAAGTTACACGTAAATACACTTACTTTCCAGGGCACTATATTTACATAACTCCAACACTAATAAGCAACTAGACATTATTTTAAGTATCTCTATACTTTAATTTATGAGATTAATTATTTCTTTATAAGAAAGAAACATAATGTGTTGTAATTATATCATTTCATCAATATCTTGTCTTAAAGAAACTACAACTAGGAACATTTGAAATTAATATATAAATCCAAATTGAATCTGATAATTATAATCTCATTACAGTAATTATTCCAGGAATTTTACCTTTAGAATTAAAACATCGAACTTAATTAACATAATATATAGATATAAAGAATACCTTTATTAATTTAATAATAACGCCATACATTAAAATTGCGACAAACCTAATAGTTTATATCATATTTTAGTGGATATTTTGGTATGTTTTTAGGTGTTAATTAGATGTATTGTGTATGATTAGGATTATAATTGTGTAATGTGAGTATATGTTTATGTTTTTTGAGTGTTATGTGTTTAAGAGAATTTTATTGGGCTTTAATTTTATACATTTAAGGTTCCTTGATGTGTTTGTTAATGTTTGAGATTAGGTTAAGAAGATCGAAGAAGATTAGAGAATAAAGGAAGGAGAACTCAGGGTTAAGATCATGGCATGTCAGTCACGATCATAATAGAAGCAAACTAGGTAGGGTCATGATCATGATAGAAGCAAAATATAATGAGTCATGATCGTGACATCCCCATCATGATCATGATAGCAGCTCAATTTTAAATGTCACGATCGTGACAAGCGTAACTTCATTATTGAGGGTCATTTAAGACATTTAGACCCAAAAAACCTAGTTTTTACCTTAATTGGTCATAGGACTATAAACGAAAATAAGATGACCTAAGAAGGGAAGGCCTCTATTTACCACATTTGGAAAGATCCAAGGAAGAAGAGAGAAAAGGAGAGAGGAGAAGGAGTCATTATTTTTTTTGCCACTACCAGTCCATCCAGAGTTAACTCTCTCATTCCATTTTGTTATTTCTCTCATTTGATGTATGAGATGGATATAATGATGGTGAATTTGGGTTTAATGATGTTCTAAATTCTATTTAGGATTTTTTTCGAATAAATGATATCTTTATTATTTTTATATTGATTTGTTAGGTATTATGATTGTTTTGTCGTATTTTCTAGCTTCAATAATAAATCAATAGAGTGAATCAGTAACAAAATGACTATATTAGGTAATAAGAGTTAAACAATCTAATAAATCACATAAACAATCAAATCGATAATTTATAGGAAGAGAGATCTCGTGTAAGGACTTGATTGTCTTTTAAAGTGTTTAAAATTTAATTGGATGTGTATGTTGTTTGCTAATTGAGAGATTATAAAGTCGATAATTCGATTTGATTAGGATTTATAGTTTAGGGTTTAAAGATTAGAACTCAAGAGAGAATAATCCACCCTTTAAAATTTTAGGACCAATACTGAATTAATTCAAAAGCAATTAGGTTAGCATTTGATGATAAGATAAATTCCCCTTTCTCATAATTGATTAATCTTCCTTGTGTGTTTTCGATTCTTTTTTGGGTGTGCTCAATTTTAATTTCCTTGTGTTAATTTTTGAATTTCAATTCCATTTGGTCCATATTCAATTGCTTAATTTTCTGTTTTAAATTTTATTTCATTTGTGTTACATTTTCTAAACCTTATCCTAAGTAGAATTTGATTAATTCACTTATTTCTTGTGGGATTGATGCCTCAATTACTACATATATGACTTGTGCACTTGGGAAACTTTGATGGTTTATAAATTGTAAAACTTGCAAACTACTCAGCACAACCTACCGACTGTAAAGGAATAAACTAACATGAAATCAAGAAGTAATCACAATAACTAGTGGTGTATGTCCTTGGTATAACATTGCTTAAATTTTCTCTTAATTAAGTTTTTGGTCTTTATTTATGTTATAGTTAGTTTCACTTCTCTTTGTGATATTACATATATAGTTTACAAAATGATAATTCACAGAATTCTTGCTCCTACTGATTGAATCATTCAACTCTTTGAAGTTGGGGTTACATCAGTCATGTTTTTTTTCTAAAAAACTAACTTCCATTTTCTGTTTTTCTTGTTTCATCTTAGGTTGTATAGTAGTTGCCACAAGAACTCAAAAATTAAGGCTAAAAATGGTATTAGCCCGATTATAGTGAAATCTTAATGTGTTATTGTCGTTACCCTAAAAATGAACAAAAATATGATCCATAATTCTTTTATATAAAAATACAAGAGTAGGATTTGGGATTGAAATGTGTATCTAGTTGTTATAGCATTGCATTGATGACCTTATATCAGGTTCCAAGTTATTGGTTTATCCTTTAATTGATGGCTATTTAGTATTTGATTATGGTTATCATGTTTAAGTCTTGTTCAAATCCCTCCCACATTTTTTAGGAAAAGGTTGCAGATGCTCTTCGGGGATTGTTAGTATCAGATATAAATAGGTACTTACAAATTTTATTTTTAGATAAGTTGTAATTGTACTCTGAGTTTGTAACTTACGTGATAGATTTAAAAATTTTACTTTTGGCTTTGATAGTAACTTCCTAACCATTGTTCTTACTTCCTTGATTCTCAATCCTACTCTGGAGGTTTGGATTTGAAATAAGAAACCCTTTCTTATAAGTTTAAAATATATTGCATGTATATTTTGGTCTTATACATAACAATAATATAACTAGATAAGCAAAATATTTATGTGAAACTCAACAATTAAATTAAAAAACCTCTTTAAGAAGCCATATCCATGACTTCCCATAACTAAAGTATTAGTTCCAAGTTTTTCCACTGTAATATGTATGACTTCCTAAGCCTCTCCAATCCTAACTGTTAGTTTATGACTTATAACCAATCGATTAATTATACTTTAGTGACAAAATTATTTAAAGTCATTTTTTATATTGTACATGTTTAGATGTATATTATAAAGTCCATGGGATATTTAGACATTTTAAATGAAGTTATAATGAGATTATAATTATAATTATAATATTCATATTTCATTTATGTATTATCGCTAAATTGTTCTTAGTCTTTGTTCTGTTAAGACTAAACATTAGTAAAATGTTGAAAGGCTAGCACATTTTATGTTTTTCCTTATGAAGGGACTATTTGATCTCATAGACTAAAGTATTGAGATACTTAAAGCAACATGTGGGTGTTTGTTAGAGAAGAAGTTCACTTAACTGACCTGATATGAGAAATCCATTTGGAACTTTTTTTGTTTGTCTATGGAAATTCTCATTGTGATGATTGTAGAAGTTGTATAAGAATTACCATGTTTTTTATACTAATTATGGCCTATTCTAATAATTGGTCATTCAATCGATACTCATTGGATGTAACATGAATTATATGGAGGTAGCTGAGTGATCAAGATAGGATTCATCACCCTAAAGTAATTAGGGAGAATGTTTTGCTGCTCTCAATTAGTATTGATTTGGGAAATATTTGGCCAATGTCGAATGAAACTTTGTAAATAGTACAAATGTCATTAATTAAATCAAAAGATAATGGCAAATAACTAATATGATTGGATTCAAAATAGAATATACATTAATTCCATAATCTATATTTAATCATAATATTGAATGATAAAAGGATTGAATTATATAGAAAATCTTGCATGAAAAGGTTAGTCAAAAATACGTTGACATTCCTCAATATTTAGGTGGTAATGATGCATTGCTAGACACTAATCTTAATACATGACTATGAATTTTTAATTAGAGAATTAAAGATAAATTAAAAGGAATTTTAATTTACCTAATTCTAATTATGAATTAGAATTAACATTTATAATCATTGTCAATATATTTGGGAACTTAATAGGTCTCACATATAGAATGGGTTGAAGAGAGCAAAGATATTTTATCATGTTGGACTTGATTGAAAAATTTGAGAAGCTTTATGATTAAATATGAGATAATTAATAAGGAACAATATGAGATATTGGATCTTATTCATAATTTATATCTAATTAGAATTATATGTAATCCTAATTAAAATTTAATTGCAATAAGAATTTAATGTTAACTAAATTACTAAAATGTCCAAAACATATTATAAATAGGCTTAAGCTCTAATAGAGTTAGGACTTAACTCTCTCTATAAGCACTATAGAGTTCTCTTAACCTATTATGTAGATACCGCTAGAGGCTAGACTTGTGCAGCTATAGTGGTGAAGATAAACTAATTTTGGAAATTACTCAAAGGATAGGTGACAGCTTGTATAGAGTGCACTGCAAAATTTACCTAACTCTACACACTAAAAACTTATTGATGTGCTGAGTCGAGATCGTATCCATAAGGAATGTTCATTTCATCTTTTTAATGAAAATAATTGATGCAAAGGAAATAAAAATGGGGGTTTTGTTTTTCATGTAATTCAAAAAAAGGAAAATTAAACTATCGAAAACAAATTATAGCAAACAATCAAAATGATAAAAATGTAACATATGTTTAAAGTACGGTTCTAGGATCAATCTTGTCATAGACATGATTAAACATACCCTATCATTCTAATGTTTTCACATCTCTCTTTGAACTATTGATCGTGGACTCCGGATTTTCCCGTAAGTTGTGTTTAATTAAGAGACACTTGTTAATTAAAGCTAGTCACTGAATAACCTATGATACAATCTCTAGATTTAATTTGACAGTTACATTATAAAGTGGAAAACAAATCAATATGGGCGGTAACCTCACACATTCGGGTTATCTAAACTAAGATATGTTTTTCCTAACGATTCCAGATCATTAGTGGCTACTAACGAACATCAAATGTAGATTACAGATTACATTCAACATTCTACAATAGGTTCGTAATAGAATAATCAAAATAATGTATCAAGATCATCTTTACAAAACCCGATTTACTCAATACAATCAATAATAACAATCCAAAAAGAGAGATTCAAAACTAACATAATGAGATAAGCTAAACCTTGACTTAGGTGTTGATTTCACCTTCTAACTATTGTCAAGATGTTAGCCTTCCATCTTCTCCATTAATGTTTAAGAATTAGCCTCTGTAACCTCCGTTCTTATTCAAAAATGAAGAGAAATTGATGAAGAATGGTTGTTGGCCATTACTGTCTTCATTATTCTATCATGAAAATCGAAGACAAAATGATGATGAATGGAGTCTCCACAGTTGTCTCCTCATTTCATCTTGAAAACCTAAGAAAATTTTTTGATGAAAGGCATCTTGGAGGTTTCTCCACTTCTGTTGCGCTATTTCATCCATCCCTCCATTTTGCTATCACCTAACATCTTCCTTATACCTTAAAAAGCTAAGTTAAAATGTGGCAGCTTGGTTAAATGGATAGTTGTATTAAAAGGACATCTATCCATTTAATTGAAATTGGTGAGTGGTGTCTCACACCCAGCGCCATTTTATTAGCTTATATAGGTGAATATCCATGCAATTCATGTCAAAAGTCCCAGCTGTGACATTTTTTTAGCTTAGTCATGAGTCACCATACAACATTCTCTACTTTTATGCTCTATCTTATCTCTTTTTCTTTCAATTTTTTCTTCTTCTTGGTTCATGAAAGCAATAGAGTATAAACATTGATAAGATGGCTCAATGAGCATGTTTTCAGGTCACTTCAGCTCCTTCATTTTCGAAATGTATCTAAAATCAAATATGAACTAAAGTGAGTGTCATAAGTATTTTAAGGCATTAATCACTAAGTGTAATGGATTAACTGTATCAACATTTAAGAGCATATGAAGTTCCACGACACTTAGATTTTAATTTTCCTCGGGCAAATCATCAAAATCAAAGTCATAAACCAAAACTCTTACTCATTTTTCATATTTCCTAAGAATAGATAATCATATGTAAAGATGAAAGACTTTCAAAAACCATAGAAAAAACTCAACATTTAAAGATTATACTCATGATCAATCAACATTCATCACCCTTAGAAACTGAACAATCTAGAGGTAGACTAGGATAAATGTGTTTAAATAAGATAGATTCATGGGTGCACTAAAATATCATTCACAATCAAGACATTCCAAAACTTTGTATATCATTTTCTTTCTCAACCACTAAGTGTCACATACAAAATTATGAATCAAAGGGCTTTTTAGGATTGTAATGTAGGCAAGGTTAAGGTGATATGTATTTGGGTAATGTAGTGTAGAAGTCATTAAAGCTAGTGAAACATAAAAAACACTCAATATAAAATCAAGCGTAAAAACCAACATTCACTCACACTTATTTACATCAACTATAATGAACGCAAAAGCTATGTTTCCTAGTTTAAATACGAGCTCTCATGCCATAAAACACATCAAGCATATATCACTCACAAAATTTAATAAAAAATAAGACTTTGTAACCATAGGGAGTGATCCTTAAAAGCTATATCTCCCTTGTTCACATTATACTTAAGTAATCCTTTCATTATAACTTTAATAGGAAAGAATAATAATGAGTAACTTTGCCAAACATATGCATTTCCTCCTTGATACTTTTATTTAAACATTTTCTTTTCTTTTCTTTTCTTTTTATTTATATAATTTTTCTTTTTTTATAAAAATAATAAAACGGAATTCATAACATGACATTCTAACCACTATAACCAACACACATGTTTATTAGCAAAATCTACATCACACTCGCACTTTCTCAATTAGGTTCTGAAGTTGAGGGACAGAATCAAGGATAATGTTACATGCATAATTGGGAATGGACAAATGATTTATGTATGGTTTGATAATTAGTCTAACTTGGGACCCCCCATACACCACTACAACAATCTGAGTAGCCTCAAACCTTTTCACTCAAACTCAAACTTACCTCTATAATTACAGAGGGGACATGGAACTTTACTAAACAATTAAGGCATCTTTAACCATCCTATCAACCACATCCAAACATTCAAGACAGATTCTACTAGTAGAACTAACCTATTCATAAACCTAGATATACAGATCCATGTCCTATCCTTAGGGCTATGTATATATGGGGTATGGAAATAAAGGAACCTTAGACGATTCGGTGGTATCAAATCACCCAAAGAGGTTCTTGCATTAGAAATAAATCGAGAGCTCAGAGAGCTTATCTTTTTGAAACAACTTAACCAAGCATGTAACATAAATATTCAACCTTCTCTAAATAAGTAAGAGGCTAAGATGTTCAAAATAAGAAGGATAAAGGATAGGAACAGGAGGAAAGCAAGAGGAAGAGAAAATTGGTTCAGGGATAATCTAGTGTAGAAAGTACATATATATCAATAAGATAAAAGAAGGAACATGTTCAAAGACCCTTCTCCATGCCCCTTGAGGAAGGCAATATCCAGCGATATAGAGAATCTCACAAGTAAACTTGATTTGAGAAAAGAAGAAAGTAATTAGAAGAAGGAGAAGCAAGGAAGGATGAACTAAATAGAACTGTCTCACTTACAAGTGTTCGTTGAGGAACGAGACCCTGATCACCATTAAGAAATCAACCCTAATTGGGGAAGATGACGAGTAGCAAGGAGTAGAGCAGATGCAAATTTTCTTCTTTAATCCAGACTTTTCAGTAATCAAGAAACATTGTCGTGTTGTAAATTTAGGGACCAAAAAATGGAGTTTTTTTATTCAGCATGTAATTAGGAGTTGTTGGTTGGTTATGTAAAAGTAGTATAACTCTGAAAGATGTTGTAATATTCCTTGACTCATTTTAAATATATATACTCCATTTAATTTTAAAAAATATAACCAACCCACATATTTACACACTCATACACTTTGACTTTTGTACATCCATAATCGTTAACAATTAACAAATGCTCAACTAGATTTATAGCTTGAGTAGGACATTTGGTTAAGTTTAATAACATATAATGTTGTTTTATAAAAATAAAGGTATAAAGTTCAAAAGGGTTTAACAAAGGAAATTCATATTAATGGGTAGGCTATTCGACTAATGTACGCTTGTAAGAAAAAAGGAATGCCTAATCATTTTTATGTTAATGCATTTGATAAAAATGTGGTCTTAAATAGAAAATCAAAGCAAAATCAAGATGTACATGTCATGAAGATCACACACATAAATAAAAGATAATAAGACTGATATGGATATGTTAGTCTAATAAAGCTAAAAATCTCATTGGCTTTTGTCTGCCAGTAGTTACTACTCTTCTAAAGATAATGCATATTGATGAATTATAAGCGAAAAAGTACATGCTAAAATTGCCATGGATTGTCCTGGTGAGGTCACACTCTAATTATGACTATATAGTCTTAAAAATAATAAAAATGAGAAATTTTTTATTTTGTTTGTTTGATTTTGAAAACTACCGAAGAAGCCACATAAGTAATAATTAAACTCAAAATCATGTATTAAAACTAAGATCCCCACCTCAACACTTCAAACTTACATTGTCCCCAATGTAACATCAAATGTAAGTTTTAAGTGTACCTAATGTAACATCAACGTAACATCAAACTCGACTCCATGTTGCTTGCATTAAGTGATGCTATTTATGTCTTCTAGCATCAACACTTCCAAATCCTCCATTTGGAAGCCTTTATAATATGGCTTCAAGCAATGACTATTCACTCTGAATGTCTCATCAACCTTTAGACTCTATATATCTACTGACCAACGCAATGGGAACGCAACTTACCTGGAAATAATTAAAGTTTGGAGTGATATAGTAACACTGTCTAGCCCACCGAGAAGCTTTTGCTTGAAATCATCTTATCATGAAAAACTTTAATCTTCTCTTTATATATTATTGTGTTTTGATAGGAATCATTCCTCATCTCCTCAAACTCTTGCAGCTGCAATTTCCTATGCACACCCGCATCATCCAAATTCATATTACATCTTTTTGTAGCCCAATATGCTATATGTTGCAATTACACTAGAATATGACACAACATCCTGAACACCAGTCTATACAGAGACATCCTAATTGGTGTTTTGTAGGCCTTCTTGTAAGCCCATAGTGCATCATTTAGTCACTCTAATCCTTTCTATTAGGCTGCACTGTTTCTCCAGGATTGCCTTGATTTCCCAGTTCAAAATTTCAGTTTGTCCATTTATTTGGGGATGGTAAGAGGTGGAAATCTAATGTGTGACATGATATTTTTTGAACATTGTTTCCACCATCATGTTGCAAAAATGGGTTCCTTTGTTGCTAATGATTGCTCTTTGTAATGTCTCATTATCTATATTAAAGCTAGAATTGTAAATTATGAGAAAGTATTGAGCAATTGGGAAAATGCACATCATGCATAAGCTAAACATGACATTCACATTTTTGCACATTCATATGATTGTACATGAATTCATTAACATTTTTTGGGTATAATTGAGCTATTAAATGTGATTAAAATGTGATTTGGTAATTTTAGTATGTTTAGGGTGTTTTGGAATTTTTGGTGAATTTTAGAAAAAATTTGATTTATGGGCCAATTAAAGTGTGACATGTGGCATTATATGTATATGAAAAATGGCTCATATGTGTGGTGATAAGTGGTAGACGTGTTTGAGTGAAATATGTGATACATGCAATATATCCATGTGATCTGGTTTCGAGTAAGGAAAGATTACACGTAGCTTATGTTCTGTTTAGGAAGTGATTACTGTAGCTTTCAATACCTTCTTCGTTCCTTGTCCATCACCAAATATTGAAATTTTATGTGTAATTGAGTTAATCCTACTACTGGGAAGTATAGCTAAATCAAGTAAGTGTTTGTTGTTGATGTTTTACAGTGTAAATATATACATGCATGCATAGGTTTGAGAAGTGTAGTTTTGGTGATAAATGAACTAGATAACGGATTGGAGAATTGGGAATTGTCCAAAAGCTATATCAAATAGATTCTGGTTTGAGAAATGTGAAAGTTACGTAAGTTGAAGTAGAAGTATATGTACTCTATTCTAGTTCTGAAAAATACGAATATGGTTATAAGTTGATGTAATATTTATGCATGAACATGTTAAGTATTAATAAAAATGAATTAGGACTGAGGGAAAAGTTTAAGGTGATGCAGTGATATGGGAAAAGCATTAAAGTGTCAAGCTTATGATGAAATGAAAGGGTAGAAAAATGAAAAGTAATGTATTAGATGAAAGTAGAGAGAGAAACTAAATGCAAAAACTTGCATATATAAAGTTTTGGATTTTTGATATTTGAGGAATAAGTTTGAATCTGACTTGTTTAGATATTGTATGGGATATGGAAATGCAGAAAAGATAATTCATGTATTGATGTTTTAGTTAGAATGAGAATCAGAGATCTGGGAAAATGGAAAAAGAAGAAGAAATATAAGGTGAAGGAAGCAAGTTGCAAGTCGCGATCATGCTGACGCTAATGAAACAGCATGATCGCTACTTCTCGGGTTCAGATGTTTGCTCGCTCGCGACCTTCAACGTTTTTCTGAAAGTTTGCTTTGAACATCCTTCAATCGTTTTGTTATAACTTATTCACCCGATGTCCAAATGACATGAGACTTAAACCATTGGACTCATAACAAATTTCTCTACCTCTCCACAATAAATCAAAGCAATCCGAAATTAGTTGAGAAATATAGAGTGAAAAACATGGGATGGATCTTACAGAATGTGCTCGCAACATTTTTGTCCTTATCTGTCACACCTTTGACTTTTGTTCCTTGCACCTGTGAGTCATGCACGCCCGTGACTTTTCTCCTTCACCCCCATGAGTTTAATTGCTGGAATGATGTTTGTTTGTCACATCGAGTCACTGTGCTATCCAATAGTGACTGACTTGATTTTTTGTTTGAACACTTGAGAGAAATTGTAAACTGAACATTCCTTTTTATTTTTACCATAACTTCTTCTCTATACATGAAAATGAGATGATCTTTTACTTGAATAAACTAGAGACATAGGGCTACAAATCATCTGAAGAAGTCAAATTGTAATTCAGTCTCTAAAATGTTCAATTTTTAGATGGAAGTTGAGTATAACTTATTGTTTCAAAATAATAACAGTCCAAAAATGTTTGAGTTATAGTTTTCCAATTACTAAATCAAATTTCAGGATTTGGGTGTCATTAGAAACTTAAGACATTGAAGAACAACTTTTTAGAAGGAAGTGTTACCTAATTTTATCATTTACCCTATTAGAATGATTATGCAAAGTTGATTCGAAAGCATATTGTTAGAAAAATCTAAAGTGGTCAATTAGGTTATCAAACTGATTTCATATTGTGTTATTATGATCTATATTATAAGTACAAATGGTATTAATGAGAATTTTGATATCTGAATGATAGGGTGATAAGATCAATAAGATACCCAGGATTGTCATTGAACATGCATTATGCATACTTTCTATAAATTGATGTGGATAAAAGAATACTTATACAATTGTCCAAGAGTGTGATATTTGTAAATGTGTTTTGTATGATAAAGACGAGCTCATTGGATGCCAGTCAGAAATTGCTAGACCATCCAAACAATAGCATATTAAAGTGTAATGTGAGTCAACCTAGACGAATTTCCTAGGATTGATTGAATTTATATAACTTCCAATTATTAATTGATTGTGACTTATTTATGAATGCTGAAATTAGGTTTGAAGATTATAAGATTCTGATTGTGTAATCTGTTATATGAATTTTCATCGAAAGTTGAATGTCGTACTTAGGTCTGAAGACTATGAGATTTTGTTTGTGTATCATGCTATATGAATTCTCAATGAAAGTTTAATGCTGGATTTAGATCTGATGACTATGAGATTTCTAACTGTGCATCATATGTGACTCTTATACATAACATATTCTATATTTGGTACGTTTCATAAAATGCATACTTAGATAAAGGCATTGTGACTGGAGTAGCCAAAATGAAAGTGCTTGTATGTAGAGCTTTGCTCCGTGATTTCTAATTCTGCACGTAGAGCTATGCTTTATAATTCAGTTCTGACTGAGCTCAATGGCTAGAATCTGTAAATGTACGTGCTAAGCACTCGGTCACAACAATAATAACAAATTTGGAGTCTTATGTGAATTTGTATATGTAAATATCTATTTGGATTTGCAATGATTACATGATATGCCATGCTAATGTGAGTATTTGGAATATACATTTTCTGAATTAATATTTGTGAAATATGTGATTTGTGTATATAACCTGGGTGAAATCATCAATGATGGTTCGCTCATTGATTTCTCAAAATTCATAAAAAATTTTAACGTGGCTTTTCAGGTTCAAAGGAATTATCCGATTAGACCAATTGGAGTTCAGCCACTACAAATGAGCATAAGTTAGGGGTCGGAATCAGTTTGCACCTGTATATGTCTTTAATGATTTTGTTTTTTATTTATGTTTCGTAAGAATTGCACAAAATGTATATGAACGATTTAGTAACAAAATGATAATATGATTATAAGTGTTTTGTATCTGAAATGGGCCTAAGTGGCTATTGATTGGAATTGTTGAAAAAAACTTTAAGCGGGCCCAATTTGATTAATGATTTCTTTATACATGTACATTGTTTTTGAAGAAATAGAAATTTTGTAATAAGTTTTGACTGAACGACTGTTCTAGCATGCCACCCTTGTGGGGTACGTACTCGGATATCACTATGGATGTCAGGTACATGTACTGTGAGAGTAGGGTGCTACAATTTTGGTATCAGAGCCCAAATTTAGTATCTTACATGGGCATACATATGTGTCAAGTTACATGCATTTCAATCATATCATAGTGGGTAGTAGCAATTGATCCCTAGTCGGAGTTGCATTTATATGAGTCACATACATGAGCATTTGTTAAGTGTTTGAATTGATGGAAGTGATGGGAAGAGTGATGATCTGTTTGAATATGAGAAAATAAAAGTTTATGGATATTTAGGAATGGGGAATAATATACGGTAAGATATGACAAATAATGATGTAATGCATTTATATTGGTGGATGTATTATGGAATATAATATCAATATTGTACTGTGGTAATATATCCCCGAATGTGATATAGATGTGAATACATTGTCATGAAATGATTAAGGAAAGTAATGATATATATATGAATGACAAGACTTACAGTGTACAAGCTAAGTTGAAATAAAATAAAATTTTCTATGAATTTGAGCGATCAAACTTAGACTTGAAGTGATTATCGGATAAATGTGATGAGAGATATGATTCAATATAAGAATATGTTAGTGGAATTAAGATCGGAATTTTACGATGATTATGTATTTATAATTCTGAATTGATAGTGAACATGTGTAAGTATGACGATATACTGGTAAATGGAAGAAGGGATAAAGATAGTGAGATTTGTAAAAGTTGTCACGATTAAGTTAATTTATTATTTTATGAACACATATTTAATAATGGGATCACCATGACAAGTGTGAGAATCAAGCAAATAAGAACTGTATGTGTGGAGAAGATATAGGAAGCAATCTATGATGTATGAATATTTGTTAGTCATAGTTCCCATAATTCAAAGTTTAAGATGAATTAAAGTAATGCATGAAAGTTCTGATAGTAATTGATCAGGGATAGATTGAGAGTGTTAAAGTTGTTATTATGTGTGATGAATTCAAGGAAAAAAAAGAAGGGCACAATTGTGACATAGTTCCCACGACTGAGGTCAGGCGCAAAAAAAAGAAAAGAGAAGTGTTTTCCTAAATCAAATGAGATTAAGGTATCCTGAGCATAAGTTATTAATCAGTGAATTGTTTTAAATACATCTCTAGATGAGATGTAATGATTTTGATGGTATGTATTAGGGAACAAGAGTAAATGGATCTGTTTAATGCTTCACTGGGCCTTATTATAAAGAATATTATGATCATGTAACTTATGACATAAATTGATCTTATTAAGATATTATGAATAGTTGAAATTGATCTTTTGAGGTATTAAAAATGTTGGATAGGAAATGATGGGAATAGTTGTTTGACAAGGATAGATGAACAATATAGTTGATAGTAGTAAGAAATCTTCATTAGAGAATCAAATTACACCAAATAAGGTTAAGTTGACCAAATGGTTTACTTTTAAAAATGAAAAAATGGAATAAATTTAAAGTGAATATTAGAGTTCTATTCCTAGTGAAGACTTAAACAAAAGATGTAGAATATGCTAATGGGAGAGTATATTCATATTGTTTGATGTAAAATATCCAACTATGTGATTGGATTCTTGAATTTGAGGCGGCACTCTTGCTAATGCGAGGAGAACTTAGGCCCACATTACATTATATACAAATATGTTCAGGGGATACAAATTTGACTTAATGAATGTGTTACCAACATAGGAAGTTAAGATTGTGAATAAATTGAAATGTGTGGAGAAACTAGGAAGGATGGTTTGACATTTCAATAAGTAAATGTGAAATCATAAGAAATCGAATGAATGGAGAAATTCATTATAGAAAATGAGTCAATTGGGAAAACCGAAAATAATATGAGATAATATTACCTCATTAAGGAATAAATTACATAAGGAAAATTAGGTTATATCTGTTGGAGTTAACAATGCCCTGATAGTACTATGATATTGAAGATCAAAGTGATCTAAGGAAAATTGTATCAAATAGTGACTATGTTTATAGATGATATCTTGAATGTTTTGAAAATTTGAAAAGAATATTTTGATTACTTAAGAAAATATATGGTTTTGAATGAATATGAAATTCTGTCTGTGCGTTAAAATGAAGGCTATACGTAGCTTATTTTGTTATATAATGCATGTTCTGATAAAGGCGTTGTGATTAGAGTAACCAGACTAAAAGAGCTTTAAGCTTAGTATTCTGCACGTAGAGCTTTGCTTCGTGATTTCTATTTCTGATTGAGCCTAATGGCCAGCATCTATATCTGTATCTAAAATGCACTCGATCACAACAAATAATAACAAATTGGGAGATTTTGTAATATACAATGATGATTCTTATCAGAAATTAAGATGCAATTTGTTGTAACATAATAAACTGAATTTTGTATGTATAGAGACAATTAAAGCCTTATGAGTTGAATATTTGATACATAAATTGAAATTTGTTGAAATAGTCATTTCTTTGAAAGCTTGGAGGCACTGTATGTATAGTGATTCATTTCAGATTTATATAAAAAAATATAGATCAATAAAGTTTGAGGTACTCATTGAGTTTGGAATAATTTTATACGAGACTGAGACAAGAGATGGAAGTATTAAAGGACTATGATTGTATAAATGAGTACTATATTGGTAAAACTAGTGTACCTACCTATTGCTTGAATAGAAAATTCAATAAAGGAATAGCACAAATTCAAATATTGTGTTTACTAAATCTAGTGCAATGAAAAGCATAGAATAATGAGTTAAGTTTTAGGCAAATCAAAGTACTATTAGCTAACGAATTTAAAATCAGTTTGATATGAAAAGATTGGCAAAGCTCATATTAAGGATTTAGAATTGATGAATCTTATTGAGGAAATTAAAAATTAATAATGAATCCAAATTTTGAGTTTGAATAGGAAAATAATACCTCAGGATTGTAATAAGAAGTTTGTGTACACAATAAAGATGTATGAGTAAAAGATTATTAGAGAAAGCAAAATTAACAACTTAAGTTAATACATCTTAGTAGGAATATGAAAAAATAATGTTTGATGGCAATAGATGTAAAAACGACTAATTATACGTATGAGTTGCCGACAGTCTTAACTACCGGAGATATGCTTAGAGTTTATATTTTGGAGTCCATAGGAACATGAGGTCAACGTTTAGTTTTAATTGACTGTAGGAATAACTATCAATATCATAAGGATATCATTAGAATATCATATGAAGTGTTATACGATAGAAGGTGTTGGGCCTTAAATTTTTTTAGTTGATTAAGCATGATTTGAAGAAATTTTTTGGGTCTTGTTATATAAATAATTTTATTTAGAGTTAATTAGCAATTCAATGTTAGTAGGACTTTATTACTTAAGTTAGTTAAATTATAATGTTAAGAGTGTATAACGTAAAGGGCAAAATTGGCAAGTCACTTAAGGTTAAAAGGCTTTAAGGCTTAATGGAAGGGCAAAATGGACATCTTATA
>JANSVA010447938.1:0-17032 GCA_025504915.1 Erythroxylum reticulatum | reverse complement strand
AATAAATGGGGAAAGGAGCGTTTTAATCGACTGCCATGTCTATCGTCATTTCACTCCTCAGCTCACCTTCAATCTCTTCAACACTTTTGTTCGATTTTAGAGGCTTGATTTCTGGAAAACCTAGAAATATCAGACAAAGAAATAGCGCCAAATTTAAAAATCAAAAACAAAAAATAAATCTGCGAAAATTAAAGGAACAGAGGAGATAAGGAATGACGATTTTTGCTATTTAGCACTCAATGTTGCTATCGTGCATTTGCGCGACGGCGACATCCTCAAAGAAACACTTCCTTTGCTACACTTCAATTTATAACGATTTCTTATTATTATTATTAAATATACAAATATAATAACATATAAATATTACTGATCTATACTAATTAATATATTTATGTAAATATTATTATTGTTATTACATATATGTATATAATACACACTCACATATATATAATAACATATATATATATATCATTAATTAGTATTAATTATAATATATTTAGCACCGATAAAAAGTAGTTGTATTCTAAAAATTTTATTTAATTAATTAACTAATTAGCTAATTTTGATTTCCAGGCTTTCATTTTTCAAAATTGAAAACTTCATTTTTTTTATTCATTTCACTCAACTTATTCATCTCAAATTCAGAGCATAAAAAAATGCAAATTTAACAAGTTTCATCAGAATGGCAAAAAAGCACAAAGGACTAATACCAGTAAAAGTGTACATCATTATAGCCAGAAAAAAAAGATACCGAAATAAGCGAATTTCAAAGCAACGTGATTGAGATCCGGCAAAATTTGACCGAAGGGATGGCTCTTTGTTTCATCCAAAAATGAATTACATTTCATTTTAAAATAATGTCCCTTAAATAAGAAATAATGGATGCATTAAATAGCTGTGCTCTTTTCTCCTGCAGATATATCTCATGGAGATTAAGATATGGTACACTGTATTGTCAGCTATCTCGGGTTGTGCAATGGGAGTCAAAGATTAATGAAGGGAGATTTAGTTTAATGATTTTTTCTTCCAGAATATGAATAATTTGAGGGAGAGAAGGGGATCTGATATGATGACGGATCCAAAGAATAATCATACAGTGAATCAATTTTCTTTTTCAATCAATATGGAGGCAGCTAGAAGCTACAATTTTTATTTAATAATTTTTCACTGACTATCAACATTTTAGTCTTAAGACTTGTTTTATTGGAGTGTAGATATTGGGTTGAGACGTTTCTCCGTAAAAAAAGAAGAAAATCAATCTAATAATTGTGAGGCTTTGATTACTCTGAAAATTTATCTAAGGGAATTTAATTGTATTAGGTATTAAGTAATTAAGATCTCATTTATAACACTGCATGGCTAAATCGGTGGTCAAGTTTTTCTAAGATGATATGTTGTTATCCGTAAAGATTTTGCATTGATACTTTTAGTTATCGGTTCAAGGTCCAGGGGCCAGAATTTGTAGTCATTGAGATACAGGGGGATTCAATAAAATCAAAACATCATAAAGTAAAAATGTCTGTAAATAATTTTTATTTATGTCTGCAGCAATAAAAAAATGAATCATATTAATAATTGTCAAAAAATCTATGACAATAGTGCCAAAAAAAAATAACTGGCGAAGATTGTGGCAAACAATCCTATCTTGCAGAGGAAGGAGTTTTCGAAAGCCTCCCATCTCCATTTTACATAACATCAACAGAACAAAGTAGCTTCACAAAAAATGCATGGAAACAACTGGGAGAAGAAAGAAACCAAGCCATGAGATAGCTGATCCCGATCACCATCCTCAACGACATAAGCTAAATTCCAGCACCATGGACATTTAAGTTGTCTGCAATTCAACCTAAACCTAAGCAATCACAAAATTTCAAAAAATCTTACATCTGAGCAAATAACAGAAAACAAGCACATACCTTCCCTAGCCACCAAAGCCACATCCACACTAGTAGAATCGCAAGCAATTATCAAATGTTGGTATGCATCCAGCTTTGATAATTTTATACCAAGAGATAAAACGGGGACCAGAAAATATAGGGAAAACAGCAAGGAGAAAATGAGCTAGAATCAGCCACCAGAAAGCTATAAGAATTCAAAGTTATTGTTTAGATACACTTAACTTCAGAAAAGATGAGAAGCAACTGTCCTCCGTTCGTACCGTGCAACTCCTTGACGCAGTTGACCCATTTATGCACATACTGCAATAATCTGGAAAAAACAAAACCCACCCAACCCCAAGTAAAAAATAAGCTTATAATTGCAAATGTTTGACCCATCCAAAGAAAAAGCATAAAAAAGGAAAATTTACAGATACAATTCACTATGAAGTGAATCACTTAACTTTCTCCTTTAACTTCTTTCTCTACGATCTTTACTGGGCATTGAAGGGAAAGATCCAAAGATTGACAACCAAAGATTAGATCAACAAATGAAAGAGATGAATAAAGGAAAGCATGAAAAAGGACGCAATTTGGAAGAAGATGGAAGAAAAAGGATACAAAATCACAAAACTTAAGAGAAGATGCAATGACAAAAAATAAACCAGACATAAATTAAAGACTTAAAGTTTAAAACATGTAATCCCATTTTCATTACCACTGTGAAGAAAAAAGGATAACGCAGGAAGTGGATCAGCTAGCTTCTTCGATCTTTATGGAATAGATGAAATAGAAAAGTAGATGAATAATGAAGGAGAAACCTTACTCACAATGAAAGCAGAGTATTGGAAAATAACAATGAACAACACTGATAGGTCGAGAATTTCTTTTTCTTCGTCGCAGCTCACTGCGATCTCTTATAGTAGAAAGCTTGTCATCCAGTGCATCGTAGATACTTACATAGAATTTGTTCTATCAGAAATAATTAGAGATAAGGAGACATCGAGCAGAAACAATAGAAATAGAGAGAAATCTTAGACTAACGTATATATTGAGTAAGAACACAAGAAGATAAGAGAAACAAATATGGAGGAAAAAATGCAAGAGAGAGAGAAGAAACAAATATAAGCCACATCGAACAGAAACAAAGATGGAGGAGACATTGAACAGAAACAGAGAGAAATCTTAGCCTAATGTCTATATTGACTGAGAACATGAGAAAAGAGAAGAGAAACAAATATGGAGGAAAAAACTCAAGAGAGAGAAAAGAAACAAATATAAGTTGTAAGATTAAATGGACGAACGGGATGGATTGCATGGTCATCCATCCCGTTCGCCCTTAGTATATACTTAATAATAGATCATGTCGCAAGCCACTTCATGGCTATGTTTACCACCGAGAGAGAAGAAAAGTGGAATTATGTCATTTATACTATATCACTCCAAGTTTCAAAATTTTGATATTTATAATTCGATAAAATTTATTTGATGGATATGTTTAATGATTGTTAGTTGAGTTGATAATTGATATTTATAACACTTTAAGAAGAATAAATTTTTTGTAAAATAGTATTTGTTGACATCACTAAACATTATTTTGTATTTTAGACATATCTTTCAACGAAAATATTGAATTAAGGTGACTCAAAATATTATGAAAATTTAAGAGGATTTCTATAGCTTTTAGAAAGGCAACTGGAGTTGATATATGAGCTAACCAAGGCTTTACATTTAACTAGTGATGATGACATGATTTTCTTCAAATGGCGTCGGACTAACTAATCTAACTGTAAGCAAATAGAAGTAAAAATCCAATAAATAAATAGCATCAGTGTCATATGAACTATGTCACCATATTTATTAATCGTAGTTAAATAATAAAACTAAATAATGCGAAAGATTACAAAAGATAATTAAATCATTAAACTAACAAGAATAATGTACATGAACTACTAAAGGCAAATTAATAAAGCACGTGTTGGGTTTTAGAGTTCACATGTATAAAATTTCAATTATCGTATAATAATAATTATCTAGGTTGAAACAATTATTAACTTCAAGTATTTATGTCCTCTCTTAATGTACATAAGCATGTCCATTTAGGCAACTACTTAATCTTGATATGCAATTCAACCTCATTAAATTTATTAATTATAGTTAAGATATTTAGTTATTACAATAGTCTTTGATACTTTCATTCTCTAGCCTTTCAATCTTTCATACAATCTTATAAGATTGAATCTATAATGCTCAGTCACAAACTTTAACAGTTAAGAACAAAAATAATAAATTCAACTAATAAATAATTAAATCATGTATTAATAATTGAAATGTCCATTACAAGTAACATCATTAACTCTAACTAGGGTTTTTAATCACTAAAAATAATAAATATGAAACACAAATAAATCAGTCTCAAGGGAAAGAATAAAAGAAAAAAGTAAGAGAAATTGTCTCTTCAAATATTACGCTCAATCCTCCTTCAATGCTAATAAAGAATAAGCCATGAAAATAAAGCAAGATGACTATCAAGCACCTTCTAAACCCTAGATTAGACCTAACAAGAGTTTTTGATGTTAGGATTACAAAATAAAGTTCAAGAATGTTTGAACTTAAGAATTAGTAAGTCTTTAGAAATTGGGCACGAGCATTGGTGTCGAACTAGCATCAACACCGATGCCAATTTTATTTTGGAAATTTTGTTGCCTCAAGATAGTGCGTAATGCGTGACACCAAGTTGTAACTAGCGTCAATTTTGCTCTTTGACTTCTTGAGTAAAATTATGATAAGTATTGCATTGGTCCAGGTAGTACTACGACATCAGTTTTGTTCCACTTCTTAACTTCTCTTATCCATTGCATAATTGGTGGCCTATCTCCTCATCCTGTCCAATGTAAATTTTGTCTTCTCCATCAACTTCTTTACTTTTTTGATATATTCAACCTTGAAGAGACTTTTGATGTTCTACAAAGTTGTTGCCCTTTCAAATAGCTTTCAAATGAATTTAATAATATCTCCATTGGAAATGTATAGAAAGCTAGTACTTAAATTCATGTTTTAGAATATTATACATGCTCATAAAAGTTGAATTCATCTGGACTTATATCATATTCCATTCTTAATATGACTTATATCAGGCATCATTAACTCTAAAACTTATACTTGAACTTAAGTAATACTCGTGTTTGAAAATTATATTGTGATTAATTTTCTCATAAAATATCTTGTCCTTGTATGGTATTTTAAATTTCATAGTAAACTATTACAATTTCAATTTTTAAATTGAATTCACCCATCTCTTATCTAAATAATTATTTTAAGAATTTTTTTTGTAGTATTCATATACTAACTTTTGTTTTTTTTGGTAAATATAAACTAACTTTTGTTGTAGAGTAAAGAAATATATAACTCTTAAGATCCTTTAAAAGATGACTTATATAGATTGGGTCAATTAATACAAGAAAATGGTTTTCTTATTTTTATCAAAGTCTAAATATGTATTATTGAGACTAGTAATAATTTCATAATTTATTTCACAACTTTTATGTTTTTTAATAATGAAAAATATATGATTATTATGCTAAAATCATGTTAAATATTAAAAATCGATATATATCCTAGCATATAAAGTTTATTAATGCTTTGAAATTATGACATTTGTTTAAAGAGTATACTTAGCAATGGGGCCTAAGCTAGGGTTGAAAATAACTATAAAGGACTAATTTTTTAAAATTTAATTATTATTAATGTTAAAAATATTTAAAAATAAAATAATTTTTATTAAAAGAATCTATCCAATATTTAAAAAATTGAATTTACAGTAATATTTCTTAATTCTTAAATCATTTATTAAAATATGAAAATTTTGCTAGTTATTTTAGATATACTAATAAATTTTCACATCAATTTGCAATATATAATAAAAATATATCATATCAATTAAACATCATCATCATCATTAACAACAACAACAACAATAACAAGAACAATAATATCAACTACAATCAATTTCAATATAAATCTTCCTAATATGCAGAGTTTGGAGAGCTTTAGAAGTATGCAGTCTTACTCCTAATATACCATATTGATTAGTAAATATATATGTTTGTTACTTTGTTAAAAAATAAAGATTATTTAAAAATGTTTTCTTATTCCAATTCAAAACTTTTCTTTTTCATTTTCAATGAAGGATCTTAATGTAGAATTGTAATTAATAATAAGTTTTCAATAATCTGATGATTCTAAATTTCTAACAATGTAAATTTATTTTTAGAAAATGGCTATTTGTCAATATAAAAAATATGTTAATTTCTAGCAAGGGGAATATACACACTATTAAAATTGATATTAGAATTTTGAATTGTTTATGTTAGAAATTATCAATTATACAAAGTTAAACATTTTTAAGTAAGATCATTTTATTTTAACGTTAAGAAGAATCATGGTCCGTATTACTTTAATTCATATATGATCACAAGAACATAATAAAGATAATGGAATGGTTAATAAAGTTAAGAATAATTTTGTTTCTATTTTGGTTGTTGAAAATGATCCAATTCTCTGTTATGTTAAGCGTAAAAAACTATTACGCGAAGATAAAACCAAATAAAGAAAAACAATTAAGGAACGTGGCCAACTTATATAGGTTTTGTACAAAGTTATGAAGCAATATAGAACTAGACGATGGAAAATGATTCTTATTCACTAGAGATGGAGAAATTTGTACATTTTAATGAATTATAGGCTTGCCCAATATGCATTGAATACAAATAAGTTCATGAAGAGTGACTATTTACTTGAACAAGATGCATGAAAATGAAAATAAAAAAGGAAAATGCCTTTTCCATAACATTAAACAAAAAATTAATATTCCTTGTGTTGCTTCATAACAAAGAATATTTAATAATTATACTTGGACCATTCAAAATATGAAAGAATAACATTAATTCTAAATTCTTCCTAGAGAATCACAATGTTACAATCAAAATTCTATTATTTTCAAAATTAAAGAGTATTATAATGCTATTATCTAAATATAAAAAATAAAAAATCAATTAATGTTGGAGACTAAAGTTGAGCTAATGGATAAAGCCAATAATATAGAATTTTCTTTGTTAACTTCACACCAATTCATTTATATATAGAAAATTTATTATGTAAATTATACTCGAACATACAAAAATTGTATTAAATCAATAATCAATACAAGATAATTAACAAATAAATTTATTTTCATCATCAAATATTTGTTCAAAGAAACTTTTATTTGGAGGAATGGTTTTCACACCTGTATCAATATAAAAAAAGACAATATAAGATAATATAATATATAGTTGTTAAAAGTTATTAAAGTAAACAGAATTAACATATTATAAAGAGTCAAGTTTACCTTAAAAATCTTCACTCCTTTACCAACTTTGGATACACATAAGGATTTTCACAGTATTAAGATGAAGTTTAGTATGATATGTATTAACTATCTAACCGCCAGTACTAAAAATAAACTATGCAACATCAATAGCTATTGAAATTGCTAAGGGGTCCCATACTATTGCTTATATGATTAGATGAGTACCTTCATGATTCTTCCACCATGATAATACATCTAATTGCACATTTCCATCCGAGGTCATAATACCTGCCTCTAGATAGTTATCCAACTTCATCTTATTTTAAGAAATTTTGACATTTTTTCCTTGGATGAATTCTTAAAATTTTACACTCATACCAGTTATATTAACAATAGATGAAGACGAATCTAAAGCTAATATTGAAACTAAACTACCGCGATCCAAATATTTGTCCAATCTCAGATGATAATTATTAAAATAATTATGCCATAATTGAATGATGTCAATATGTTCTTGAGTCCAATCACCACATAGTTGTTTATAATAATAATAATGTGATACCTTCATCTTATATTTGAAGCCTAACATAGAAATGGCAACTACAATTTGTCCATATCATAGATTAATAAAAATTAAGTTTCTCCATCATCTATTCTGCCATGATTTGAATAACCTCGTTGGTATAAAAAATCTAACTAGATAAAGCACACTTGATCTCATAAATACGACCAAAACAAATGTGTAAAGTTGGATATATTGCTCTTGAGAATAACTCAGTGGCATTGTAAATTATCTACAACTTTGCACAAAATACTTTAGCTAACTCCAGTTTCTCTTTTATTGGTAGAAAATATATTAAGAATCTTTTTGTCTCATACTCAGTTGTCGACTTTAACATATTAAATATTGAATTCCATCTAGTTGAATAATTCAAAATAACTTCTCTCTAACCTATTGCCATCTTTTTCACCACATTCATTCTTATCCCCTACCTTTCTTCTTTTCTACTTTGCTACCTCATTGCCTAGCTTCTAAACCCTACCTTTTCCATCTTTAAATCATCATCTTTCCATCGACTTTTCTCAATCTTCAACCTATTGGTTGCATCTTCTCCTTTTGAAAGGTGTCAAACTAAGGGTATTTTGTCCATTTGACTTTAAATTCTATCTATCCCACCCCTAAGCTTACTTCTTTTGATAAATGTATAACTTTTCAGTCTCAGCAAAAGTTATTCTATTACCACGGAGGACCCCAAACCTCACTTACAATAAATCCTTAGTAGAGAGCATTTTTGTTGGACCCCGTTTTTGGAACCCAATAATCCAGATGTATCGTAAGATGTGAGTGAAGTTCCTTATAGGATTATTTCAATAAACCCTCATTAGCCAACATCTGCTCATCTTCATTCCCAGATTACCATAAGTGTTGGGCCCCATATTTGAACTGTTCTTATACTGAAATAATTATTATGCTCTTAAATTCCATCCAGAATTCGAAATTCGTAGAGACTGAATTAAAAATTTATTTCTTGCTATAATTTACAGCTCTACGTCTCTAGTTTATACTGAAATAAGAATCATCTCATTCGGATCTCTACAAATCAAGATATCATTAAAATACTAAAGTATGTTCCTATTCATACTCTTCCAACCGTTACCCTTACTTTCTTTCCATCCATCTTTTTCACATCAACACCAAACGCTATCAACTTCTATGGTGAGATAGAAAAATGTGTTAGGAATCCAATGCTTTAAAAATCAGGTCCTTTAGAGGTAGGATGACAAAGTTATGGCCAAAAGAACAGAGACAAAGAGATTCAGCCTAAGCTAAATCAGACGAAGACAAAGAGATTCAGACGAAGCTAAATCAGAAGAAGGAATTCAAACAAAGTGATTCAGCCTAAGCTAAATCAAACGAAGGGATTCAGACTAAGCTAAATCAGATGAAGGGATTCAACCTAAGCTGAATCAGATAAAGGAATTCAAACAAAGTGATTCAGCTTAAACTGAATTAGCCGAAGGAATTCAAACACAGGGATTCAGCCTAAGCTAAATCAGATGAAGGGATTCAGACTAAGTTGAATCAGACGAAGGGATTCAGCCTAAACTGAATCAGATAAAGGGATTAAAACAAAGTGATTTAGCCTAATCTGAATCAGACGAAAGAATTCAAACAAAATGATTCAGCCTAAGTTGAATCAGATGAAGCGATTCAAACTAAGCTAAATCAGACAAAGGAATTGAAACAAAGTGATTCAGCCTAAGATGAATTAGACGAAGGAATTCAAACGAAGTGATTTAGCCTAAGCTGAATCAGATGAAGGGATTTAGACTAAGCTGAATTAGACAAAGGGATTCAGCCTATGCTGAATCAGACGAAGGGATTCAAACAAAGTGATTTAGCCTAAGTTGAATCAGACGAAGGAATTCAAATAAAGTGATTCAGCCTAAGCTGAATCAGATGTAGGGATTCAGACTAAGCTGAAGCAAACAAAGGGATTCAACCTAAGCTGAATCAGATGAAGGGATTCAAACAAAGTGATTCAGCCTAAGCTGAATCAGACGTAGAGATTCAAACTAAGATCAATTAGATTAAGACAAAGAGATTCAGCCTAAGCTGAATCTGACGATAGGATTCAGCCTAAGCTAAATCAAATGATGAAACTTCTTCACATCACCAAAAGTTCTAAATTAGTAACTTCAAATGATCATAACTTTCAACTTTGATGTCCACAAATTTCATACTATATATCGTTCGAAAGCTAGAAAAATAATATACAACTTCTAAGAAGACAACTTTGTCCAATTCAACCTACATTAATGCAAATTTTCCCCTGAAGTCAGAACATAAATTTTCCCTTATGAGAAACTTGAAATTTGCACTGTACAACCTTGGAATATCATGAGTAAAATCATCCAACTACCAATATTATTTCATTTAAATTTTCTAATCCCTACTCATTTGACTCATCATTCACAAAAATCCTATCTTTCCTTTCCATAATATCTCACTTATATATATAACAATAATTCATGCTCAAGATTCATCATCTCAAGTTGATAATTTCTTCAACTATCCTAATTTCAACTTAACATCATCCATACACAATTTATATTTTATTAACATCATAAGATAAGTGTTTTACAAAACTTCAATGGGCTTTTCGAGCTACAATACAATATTTCTCAAAATCCCAAAATACATAAAATACTTAAACTATGATTGCTCAATAAGCGACCACAACCTTGTTTTATATAAATTATTCCAAAACAAAACAAAACAAAACATGCAAATCCGAAGTGATGTCTTGACTCTCTTTCACTCGATCTCTTGCTCATCACCTAAGGATGGGACCAAAGGGGGATGAGCTTAAAGCTCGTGGGTAACAAGTTTATAGTCGAGAATAAGCAAAATATTGAAATGTTTAATTGTCGTAGAAAATTCATATTTAATTTATGAAACACATAGTTCTCATATTCTCAATTCTAGCTTAAAACTTATAATTAAAACATCATCACATAAACATAGCGTAACACTCAATTATGCACCATTCTTGAAAATTCAAAGATGCAATTCACAAACAAATGGCTCGAGAGTTCTGTGGAACAAAACGGATAAACTAAAGTTTATACCATGAATAAAACAAGTTTGATTTCTCATGATCTCATAGCCTCAAGCGGGTAGCCAGGAGATGGCTTTACGTTGACGTGCATATGACTAACGAAACGTTCTTCTCTTGCCCAATCACAAGCAAATATTCATGTTCAAATCATTTCATCATATGCTCATACTTTCATGGTTTTTCTTCTTTTTGTTTATACAAAATGCCATGACATTTTTCAAGGCATAACGTAAAATGCTTCAATGCATTTACATCATCATTTAACAATTCATCAACAAAATTCATGTACCAAACACATAAAGATTTCTCAAATCATTCAAATAGAAATCGTACACCACTTATAAAACAATTGAAAACATTTAATTCTCTTTCTTTTGAAAACATAGTCATGGCTTATTACTCAATTATAAATATGTAACCCACCTTAAATTTCCTTGCTTAATACTTGCTCAAAGATGCCTCTCCTCTTGCTCCCTTTTTCTTTCTTGATTTCCTTGATTCTTCACCAAATAAAGAGATATTTGGCTCTAATCGAAGCTCTTATCTTCCTCTTCCTTTTTCTCTTCTTGAACCACTTCAAAATCCCTCTTGAAAATTAGGAAATGATGAAACCCTAGCTTTTCCTCCTTCCTTTCTCTCAAAATCGAACCCTCTCTCTTCTTTCTCTCTTATTTTCGTTTTTCACTCTTTTCTCCCTTCATTTCACGTTCTTCTCTTTTTAAAAAGCAAGACCACATTTTTATCTTCCAATCCTACCCTTAATCAGCATAAAATGTCCACTTTGCCCCTTCCCTTATGCCTTATGTCTTAAAATGCTTTAATGAATGTCAAAATTGCCCTTATACATATATACTCTTACTAATTTAATTCAACCAACGTATAAAATAAAATCCTACTAACATTTACATAATAATCAACTCCAAAATTAATCTATTAAGAACTCAAAATTCATTTAAGTCATGCCTAACTCAATAAAAATAATAAGAAAAATTTTAGGGGCCCACAATTTAACTCCTTTACCCTCCTTTAGAACATCACAAACGTCGCCCATTTCTCACCATGCTCTAGCTCAAATAGTTTCATCCTTAACCAATCCTCCTGCAAAAAGGAAAACTGAGAGAAAATTTTTTAGAGACTCTAGTGATCTTTCATTGCATTTCTGCCCTCCCAAAACTGAAGATGGCCGAACAATTGTTACTCTAGCTCTGGATATTATTTAGGAAGGTACAAAATCATGGGAGAACTCCTTTATTGGTTTCGTTTGGAATAAGGTGCCTCTATTTTCTATCATTAAAAAATGGGCAACATTAGCACGGAAAAACAAAAGATTTATTGAAGCTTTAACAACAAAAGATAACACCTTTTCTTCTAAAGCTTAAGCCATTAAGATCATTGAAGAAGGGCCATGTCATGTCTCCAAATTTCCTCTCTTCCTATAGCCTTGATAGTTTGGTTTCCAAATTGGGTCAAACAAACATAGGGTTAATCCATTGTGGGTAATCTATACAATATACATCTTCAATGTTTAACAACAAAAGGGTTGAGTATAATTACTAGTTTCCTAGGCAAACTTTTATCCTTAGATGATAATACAAAGAAAAGGAAGATATTAGGATATGTTAGAATCTGCATCAATATGGAACTCCCCAAATATTTACTCTAAACCATCCCAATTATGAGTTTGGGAACTGACAGAGCTTTATATGAAGATAATGTGATAGTCCAATACCAGTGGAAGCCCTCCTTTATCTCCTAAGGTAAAATATGGATTCCTATGGGTAAGACTTTTGAAAGTGGTGACTACGAGGAGCTAATGGGAGAAAGGAAAGTTGATCAAGTTCTTGGAATTGGCATTGTATCTGAGGAACCAACTCCTAAAGTTGATCAAGTCTTGGTACTAGCATTGCATTAGAGGAAGCAACTTCTTGTCCCTCTATAATAGGAGGTCATAAAACTATTGATTTAGTTACTGCTAGAAAAGTAGTCATTATGGAAGAGTTGTTTGATAAGCCTAATGACCATACAAATATTCTTGATCATATGGACACAAATCCTACACCCTATGATGAGAATAAGGAGGATGATCCCTTTAATGGGGATTTTTTTTTCTTCCATCAAAAAGAGGTCCAATAGGAGAAAAGGTAAGGGCTCCAAAAATAAAGTTGTTTGATTTATAAAAGTCATCGCATAAAATGTGAGGGAGACCAACTGCCCTAAAAAACTCTCAACTATAAGGCATTTTGTCTACAAAGCCAATCCATGGATCTTTTCTCTCTTGGAAACCAAAATTGTAGTTAACAAACTCAATATACTAAATAAAATAGGCACTAGATGGAAATTTATCTCCAACCATTAAGCCCATTGGTATGGGAGAATCATTATTGGATATGATCCTACTTTTGTCGTTGTCGAAGTTTTTGAAGTGGAGATGCAAATAATACATAAGAAATGGAAGCTTATCTAAGAAAAGTTAAACTTTTTCTCCTCTCTTATATATAGTGCTAATCATGCTATTCAAAGAAAGCTCTTATGGGAAAGCTTGTCAGATGTTCATAAGAGAGTGAATAGACCTTCGCTGCTTTGTGGGGACTATAATTCTACCTTATATAGAATTGAATCTAGTGGAAACTATAGCCTGGGAAACTTCTTTTCTGATCTTAGTGATTATTGGGCCAAATTAAGTGTTTTTTATTTAAATATTAGTGGCATTTCTACACTTGGAGCAACAAGTTGTCTGGAAGATAGACATTAAGGAAGAAACTGGATCGTAAGTTGGTAAATCATGATTGGCTAACCCAATTTCCTGATAGTGTCTCTACATTTATAAATCAACTATTTATAAACCACTCACAAATACTGGTAGAGAAGTTTTCTAGATTTAGGAAAGAAGAGGTCCTTTTAGATTTAACAGTTTTCTAATTGAGGATGATAGATTTTTTAGGCTCTTCAGAGGGGATTGGAGTTTTTAGTTGAGGGAACTCATTAATTTTCATGTGTCTATAAGCTTAAGGCTATTAAAGTTGAGATGAAAAATCTTATGAACAAAAGACCTTCCTTTACACAAATAGTTATTGCTAAAACTAAAGATAAACTAGCCCTCATTCAAGGTAAACTCACCAGAGATCTTGCCAATTCTCTCTTACTGGATACTGACGAGACTCTCTTAAGAAGTTACCTGTCAATTATTAGAGACCAGGATAGCCTTATGGATCAAAGGGCCAAATCCAACTAGATTAAAGGACGTGAAAGGTGCACTAAATTCTTCTTTAACTCTATTTTTCCTAGGAAAAACTCAAATAGAATATGCTCTCTTAAACTTCCTTATGGTAGTGAGATTTCACAGGAAAGGATATCTTATATAAAGCTGAGAGATACTTTAAAATCTTTTATAGATGTTCTTATAAACCAACAACTTCTACTCCTCTTTTCTCTTTCATTAAAAAGAGAATCTCTCAAGAACAAAATGTTTTTCTCTTTAAACCTGTTAAAGGGAAAAAGATTCAAGAGGCAGTCTTTCAAATAAGCCCTAACAAATCCTCAGGACCTGATGGCTTTAATGATTACTTTTTTCAAAAAACTGGGCGTAAGATTGGCCTTATGATGAATCTATAGGAGTGCTACTAAAGGAGATCAACAAAACTCATATCTTTTTTAATTCTAAAATCCTCTTTCCTTTTATACTTTGAAGATTTCATACCCATTACATGCTCTAACTTCTTATATAAGGTAATTACTAAAATTCTAGCTAGAAAATTTAAGATTGTCCTGGATTTTCTAATCTTTGACAACCAGAGTTCCTTTATTTAAAAGTAAATGATTGGGGATAACAACTCTATTGTTTGAGAATTTATGAAAGGGTGTCAAGGGAATAAAAGCTCTCCTAATTATATCATGAAAGTAGATTTCAAAAGGACTTTTGACTGTGTTGAATGGAGCTTTATTCTTCAAACTTTGGGATTTCCTATTATGTTTGTAAGATGGCTACTAGTATCTTTAAGGGCTCTAGAGGACTAAGCAACGGGGATCCCTTTGCCCATTATCTCTTTATCATATGCATGGAAGTACTAAGCCAATTGTTTCTTCATAAAGTTGGAAGCAACAACTACTTTAAATTCCATAGCAAATGTAAGAGAGTAGCGTTTATTAACCTATGCTTTGTGCATGACCTTTGACTCTTCTCCAAGGCCTATAGTAAATGTATTGAACTACTCATCTCGACATTGTCCACATTTAGAGATTTTTCAGGTTTGGGGGTGGATTAGTAAGAGCCATTTTATTATGGCTAATAGTGCTAACATGATGGAGGATAGAATCTCCTAAATCATTGAACAGAATGCCTACTCCTTTAACCTATTTGGGGCTGCCCATTACTACCAAAAGGATACAATTCTTCAAATGCTACCCCTTAGTGGAGAAAATATAGAGAAGATTAAGCTTGTGGATAAATAAGGTTTTGGAGGGTGATTGCAAGTTTTCAAATCTATCTTGAATTCTCTTAATATTTATTAGTCCTCTAGCATGACACTAGCCAAAGAAGTCATCAAGACTATTGAGAAGTCGTTTAGAAGGTTTCTCTGGGGGAATTTAAACTCAGACAACCACTTTGTCAATGTCAAATGGTCATATGTATGTATGAGAAAAGAGGAGGGTAGACTTAGATTGACCTCTATTGGGACCTTTAATAGAATAACTTTGTTAAAAAAATTTTAGAACATCTTATTTGATAAGAACTCACTATGGATCAAATGGTTCCATAGATGCATTCCTAAAGGTTTCAACCTTTGATCCATTCCTATAAAATTGATATTTTCTTAGTCCTTGACTTAGCTTTTGAAATTAAGACCTATCTTAAAGCCTACGGTTCTTTGTAAGGTTGGAAATAGGGAGTACGTCTTTTTGTGACATGACTAATGGATAGGTTTAGGCCCCCTAACTAGATTTCCACAAACTCTTGACTCATGGAATGGACTTCCTATTAACTTTAAATTCAATTCAATTATCATAGAGGGCCAATGGTTTATTCCCATAGAATTGCAACGTCTTACTCCCAACTACCAACCAGACTTAGGAAGACAGGATACATTCCATTGTCTCAATCTACCCCCAGCAAACTAACCATCTCAAAATTCACGGAATGGCAGAAGTAGGATATCTCAAGTTTACTATTTGAATACCAGAAAACTTCGCAATACTCAAAAAATAAAACAAAAAATTCAACTTTTGCACTTAGGAAAAATTATTTGTAGAAATGATGCTATACATTTGATGACCTAATTCTCACAAATTAACATTGAATAGCCAAACTGAAAATTTTCTATATATGTTTATTTTGTTTCAAGAAAGAAAGAAATAAGTAGAGTTTTGATTATCAACTTCTTAAATTGTCTCCAGGCTTCATAAGTGGAAGGTAACTAATTGAATAATGGTATAACAAGGCTGTAAAATAGAGTTGATCCCAAATCTTTTTCATCAAGGGTCATATGTTGTTGTTCCTCAATAATATTATAAGACTTCTTCTTAATGAAATCAACGAGATTAAAAACAATATTGCACTTTCTAATTCTCATGTTTTTTGAGGAATCTGATAAATCCAAGAAAGGCTGAATCAAAACACTACTGGACTTCTAAAATACATGAGTGTTTTCTTTGTCGGACTGGATTTGGAGGAGAATCGAAGAATAATTAATGCATAAACTGTTCGAAATTTCAAAGTAATAATTGAAGCATAGCTAGTATGAAAGGAGTTTATTAATTAGAAAACAACAGATCATGTCGTAAGCCGCTGACTCTGTCACTACCTGCCATGTTTTCACATACACTAAAAAAACCAAATAAAGGGAAGATCATTGGATTGTCATGGTTTTACCTGAATTTATTATTCTGCTGATCGTCGGCAATTGGCCTTGTGCTTATCTTCAGCTTGGCTTGAAGTCTGCGATCCATTATCAATATAAATAAACTGGTCCGATGGTCCCTTCATGCACAAACCGAGTAACAAATGAAAATGTCTATGCAACAAAAAATGCAGCTAATGTGGCAGGAACTAGAAGTACCAGAATTTTCTAATCCTTTACTTTTCTGCCTTTTGTTAGTTTCATGCTTTACCTTTTGGAAAAAGCTTGGCAAAGGTGATAAACTCAATCTACCACCCTCCCCTCCGAAGTTGCCAATACTTGGAAATC
>JANSVA010447869.1:0-17039 GCA_025504915.1 Erythroxylum reticulatum | reverse complement strand
GCGAAGCATTCTTGATGCTAACAAGCTAGCGGGTAACAATTTTGATGATTGGTACCGCAATCTGAGAATTGTTCTCACACATGAGAAACTTATCGATGTGATCGATAAACCGATGAAGGAAGCATCTCCTGAGGGACTTGATGATGTTAATGCATTGGATGCATATTTTAAGTACAATAAACAACGTACTAATGCCAAGTGCATTATTCAGGCATCAATGAGTTCTGAACTCCAAAGACAACATGAAGGTATGAATCCTTCACAGATCATTGAGCATCTTAAGAAGATGTATGGGTCACAAAGTAGGATTGCTTGATACCAGTTATCTAACTCCTTATTCAAGTCTGAACTAAAGCTCAAATTTCCTGTAAGACCCCATGTTCTTAAAATAATTGATCTTATAGAACAACTTGAGAAGTTGGGGTATTCACTAGGGAAAGAGTTGTCACAAGATTTGATCTTACAATCTCTTTCTGACATTTTTTTACCATTTATTGTTAACTTTAACATGAACAAGATGGACTGTGATCTTCATGAAATGCTCAACTTGTTGATCGATTATGAAAACCAAGTTACATCATCTGAGAAGGTGAAAGTGTCAGGATCTGTGAACCTTATTGGTAACTCTTCTAAGCATAAATGGAAGGGAAAAAAGAAGCCCAAGAAAAATCATCTTGCACCCAAAGGTGTTTTGAAAAAATCCAAGGGTAATGAGAAGAGAGTTGACCAAAAAGATGCTGAATGTTTCTTCTGCACAAAGAAGGGACACTGGAAAGAGGAACTGCCCGGAGTACTTAGCTACTCTGAAAGACAAGAAACAAGGTGGGACATTTATAAAAAATGTTTTCATGATTTCGTTAACTATTATTAATTCTACAAAATGGGTATTAGATCCTGGTAGTAGCTTTAACATCTACAATATGTTGCAGGGTCTAAGGATCAATCAGAGATTAAAGAAGGGAGAAATAAAGCTACATGTTGGGAATGGAGCGAGTGTTGCCACTCTAGCTATAGAAACTATTTCTCTTATTATGCCAATAGAAAAGACTTTATTATTAGAAGATTGTTATTATGTTCCTAAGTTTGTTTCGAACATTGTTTCCATTTCGTCATTAGAAAAATGTGGATTTCATACAATCTTTAAGAATAACCAATGTAATATATTTCATGGTGATGAATTATATGTCAGTGGTTATTTACAATATGGTCTTTATGTCATACCTGAAATAGTTGTTTATCCAATTATTAATGTTTCTGGTCATAAAAGGAAGAAAGATAATCAAGAAAATCAAACTTACCTTTGGCATTGTAGACTTGGTCATATTGGTGAGAAAAGTGTAAATAAGTTGCACAAGGAAGGATCCCTTGGTTAATATGATTATGAATCATATGAAACTTGTGAATCTTGTGTCAAAGGAAAAATGAACAAGTCTCCTTCTATTAGAACTAGAGAGAGAGTTAGTGAACTTTTAGGACTCATATATACTAATATATATGGGCCTATGAAAGTTTAAGCTAAAGGTGGATATTTTTATTTTATCACCTTCACTGATGATATGTCAAGATATGCATTTGTGTATCTTATGAAACACAAGTCTGAATCGTTTGAAATGTTCAAAAGATTTTGTAGTGAAGTTGAAAAACAAACAGGTAAAAGTATAAAGGCACTAAGATCTGACCGTGGCGGTTAGTATCTTAGTGATGATTTTGTTGTTTATCTAAGGCAAGATGGAATCTTGTCTCAGTGGACTTCTCCAGGAACTCCACAACACAATGGTGTTTCAGAAAGGAGAAATTGAACCTTATTAGATATGGTGAGATCCATGATAGGGTTCACTAATCTTCCTATCTTCCTATGAGGATATGCTTTAGAAGCCGCTGTATATTTATTAAACAAAGTTCCCACTAAAGCAGTCACTAAAACTCCATATGAGATGTAGAAAGGACATAAACTTAACTTAAAACATTTGAAAGTTTGGAGTTGTCCAGCTTATGTCAAGAGATTGCAGCCAGATAAGCTTGAAGAGAGGTCTGACAAGTATAGATTTGTTGGCTATCCCAAGGAAACTATGGAATACTATTTCTATCACCCTTCTGAACACAAAGTGTTTATGGACACAAATGCAACCTTTTTAGAAAGGGAGTTCCTTAACGGAGGAAGTCATGGTGTAGAAATAGATCTTGTTTAAATTCAAGATTTTGATGAATCAACACAAGCTCAAGAGCATCAGATGCATGTTGAGCAACCTTTACTTGATTTCTTAAAATTAACACATACGGTACCAGCCTCAACTATTGAGGAGAATGGACTGGTTAATGAACCTATCTAAGAACTAGTACAACAACAAGATCAAATAAAGGAAGAACCTATTGAACATGAGCCTCTTAGAAGGTCTACTAGGGATCGTCGTGCACCAGACAGATTAAACTTAAAAGTGCATAATCATATTGATGATGACTGTAAGACTTACGAAGAGGCTATGACAAGTCCAGATTGTGAGAAGTGGTTTAAGCTATAGAATCCGAGTTAGAATCCATGATAATCAACAAAGTATGGACTTTGGTTGATCACTCAAATGATATAAAACCCATAGGATGTAAATGGGTATTTAAGAAAAAATTGGAACAGATGGGAATGTTGAAACTTATAAAGCCTAGCTTGTTACAAAGGGATATAATCAAAAAGAAGGTATTGATTATGATGAAACTTTTCCCCCTGTGGCAGTGCTCAAATATATTCGGATTCTACTTATTGTAGCTGCATATTATGATTATGAGATATGACATATGGATGTGAAAATAACTTTTCTTAACGAAGAGCTCAAGGAAGATATCGATATGGCTCAACCTGAAGGTTTTGCATTGCCATCTGCTTCTAATAAAATATGTAAGCTACAAAGATCCATTCATGCATTGAAGCAAGCTTGACGAAGTTGGAATATTCACTTTAATATAACAATCGCAAAGTCCAATTTTGTTAGATGCGAAGAAGAGCCATGCCTGTCCAAGAAGGTTAGTCGGAGCATAGTTATTTTCCTAGTGCTATATGTAGATGACATATTGGTAATAGGAAACGATGTACCAGCAATGCAAAAGACAAAGATTTGGTTATCTGAATAGTTCTCCATGAAGGATTTAGGAGAAGCAGCTTATATTATTGGAATCAAGATCTATAGAGATAGATCAAAGAAGCTGCTAGGACTTTCCTAATCCATGTACATTGATATTATCTTAAAAAGGTATCATATGGAAAATTCCAAAAAAGGTTGATCTACCGATAAACACTGGAATTTCTCTTAGTAGGGAGGATTGTCCTAAAACCCTAGAAGAAAGAGAGCGCATGAGTAAGGTCCTATATGCTATCGCATAAGTAGGGTCCTATATGCCAACGCAGTGGGAACTATCATGTATACCATGATATGTACAAGACCTGATGTAGCCTACGTGCATGGAATAACAAGTAGGTATCAAGGTAACCCAAGTGAGGAACATTAGAAAGTGGTTAAAACCATCCTTAAGTACTGGAAAAGAAATAAGGACCAATTCCTCATATATGGAGATTATAAGTTAAAGCTAATAGGCTATACTGATGCTAGCTTTGCATCAGATAAGGATGATAGCAAATCTACCTCTGGTTATATTTTCACCTTGAATGGAGGAGCAGTGAGTTGGAAAAGTTCCAAGCAAGCTACTATAGCTGATTCAGTTACTGAAATAGAATACATAGCTGCTTGTGAAGCAGCTAAGGAAACTGTTTGGATAAAAAAGTTCTTAAATAAACTTGGTATGGTTCCTTCGATAAAAGAAGTTGTTCCTTTATTGTGTGACAATATTGGTTCTATTGCACAAGCTAAGGAGCCAAGGTCACTCTAAAGATTCAAACATGTTCTGCAAAAGTATCATTTGATTCAAGAAATTGTTGAGCATGAGGACGTTCAAATTCAAAAGGTTGAAGGAAAGGAGAATGTTGCAGGTCCCTTCACTAAGGCGCTTAGATCAAAGGAGTTTGATAAACACAAATGAAAGATAAGATTGAAGTTTATGACTGATTGAGTCTAGGTCAAGTGAGAGATTGTTGGAATTATGCCCATGACCCAATCATTATGTAATAGATTGAACACTTTAGTTTTGTGATTATTGATTTTGATTAATAACATAGCAAATGATTTTATTATCATATTACGTTTTGTTTTTATTCTAATATGATAAGTCCTTGATTAAATTTATACACTTACTATCATAATGGAGATTATAATAATGAGAGTCAAGTCTTTAGGATTTAATCTAAAAATGTTCTTCATCATAGGATCATCAAATAAGGACTTTAATGATCTAGTTAGATTAATATATATGTAATAGTATCTATTGGATAGATATTAGTAGATCTCATTTACTAAGTTACATATATAGATGATGCATATAGAGATATGATCATTGAATTGACCAAACTGAGAATTCCTAATGGTTAATATTATCTATGAACTGTCAAGTGGGATATTCTTATAAGGATTTAAATATATATTTTTCCTTTGACCTGAGATTATCATAGTAATCAATAGGTTACTAATTATGCTTTGATGTTGGACACCTAGTGTGTGAAAACGCTAGTTGAATGATCGTTGGATATAATTAAGTACCTATCTGATTAGTGGTGAGTCAAGATGGGATCCATCGACTCTAGGTAATGAGTTTGAGCTCTATGTTGTCGTTATTTCAAGTCCTTGGTCGGGGCAATTGAATGAGTGAGGAAAAAGAGTTTTATAAGTTATTCACCAATCATTAATGATCGACATGTAACATGGTTGGTTATCTAATAAGGTTTGACAGTTGAACCATACCTTAGGATCATCCGGAGTTGTAATGATGGAAGGTAATAATACATTATCCTTAAATTAAGGTTCTGACTTTGTAAGGTTGTTACTTTACACTATCCGGTCATTGAGGAGTGTTGTTAGACGTCAACCTTGATTAGTAATTAATTAGATTAACTACTACCGGCTTAGTGATGAACTTATGCGGTCACACACTTATGAGTGTAATATGTCTCTTTATGATTATTTAATTTATTATAAGATAATTTATTAAATAATTTATATGGTTTATTTTTTTTTGCTAGCACAGAAAATATAATTAATATTAGAAATTCTCTTGTACAAAATAAATAAATAAAATAAAATAGTCTTATTTTATTTCATTTTAGAAATAATAATAAATTCAATTTATAAATAATAATTATTATTTATTTAAAAAAATCAAAATGAAAAAGAAAGCATCATGAACTTGCATTTTGTGGTTATTGTTTTGGTTTAACGAAATGTTGCAAGGGTTTGTGTAAAAGGCTTTGCATAAAATGTTATGCATTAAAGGTAAAAGATAGACTTACGAAGAGAGAAGAGAGATATACCTTTTAAAATGTTTTCATTTTTAGAATATGTGAAAACAGTGAAGAAAAACTCTTATTTTTCTATCAGTGTTTTTCAGTTTTGTACGTGAATAAACTAAAGAGAAGAGTCTTTGATTTTTTTTACATGAAAAATAACAAGAGAAATAGAGACAAATTTATTTTGTTCTATTATTAAAGAAAAGGTTCTTTATTTATTTATAGTCACATTAAGTGTTAAAAACGAGACATACTTTTTGGTGTGGAACATATAAAGGCTCTGTAGTTTCGAAGTTCAGTATCAGTTTATTTTCATGAATTTCAGGTATTTATTATTTGTCTATTCTTTCTATAAGCATGATTCTTACTATAAGCATGATTCTGAAATGCAATAGATAAATATGTAATCGCAATTTTATTTCGTTTGTGAACTAAATATATACCTCATTGATGCCTTTCATAGCAAGAATATATTACAAACAAACAAAAAATTATAATATTATACTTTAAAATGTGGATAAGGCATTAATTTATGTGAATAGAATTCAAAGAGCCCTCATTTTTTCCATATTATGTTGATTCTTTTGTTAAAGAAATCTATTGAAAAATTATGATTTTTAATCAATTTCCATCACCTTTAATAGGTATTCCTCTAATCTTGTTGTTTATACATGCTTCAAAATTATAAAGTTTTGTTTTAATTGATTGAAGCATATTAATGTTATAATTATTGTTTATTGCCTGAATCCAACACATTTCTGTTAGCATGTAACTCATTAATGCCTTTGATAGTAAGAATATGTTACAAATAAAAACAGATTAAAATATTACATTAAGTTGGACAAAGTATTAATCTCTCTTAATTTTAGTTAACAGGATTATAAGAATCCTAGTTCAATCTGTTGATTTTTGTTTTGTAGAAATCTATTGAAAAATTGTGACTTCTGATCAATTCCTCTCTTCTTCCTTTTTTGAAAAACGTATTCCTCTAATTTTATTATTTATATATGCTTTAGAACTATAAAATTTTGTTTTGATTGATTAAGGATATTAGAGTTGCTAATTTATAATTATTATTTGTTACCAGAAATCCAACACATTTCTCTTAATTTCGTTCGCCAACTAAATAAATACCTCATTAATGCTTTCAATAAAAATATCATACTTTAAATGGTGGACAAGGAATGCATCTATTTCACATAGTGATGAGATAGTCAACGTTTTCTATGCTTCTTTTCTACAAAGAATGAAAGAAATATCTCATCAATATTTCCTTTTCTTTCAATTAGCTTGTGAATTTCCTAGTATTAAAAAAATAATGACTGAAGCTAACCACCTGAATTGATTTTAAAAATTAAAATGGAACGTCACCTTACAGTAATCGATTGAAATCCTTAAATGTCAACTTCCATTCTATAATTTACTTCAATAACGTATAAGATTTTTATTCTTACGAATTAAAGCAACATGGTCGCGAAATATGTCCAGCAAGAGATGAAGCTCTAGCCTTTTTTCTTCCTCTCTCTTTTGGTCACTCATACTTGATGAGTTATTTATTTGTTTAAGCCCTACAGCCAATCGCTTTGATTGTAGATTAGTGACAAAATTATTTAAAGGTATTCTTTATCTTGTATATGTTTAGATGTATATGATAACGTTCATGGGATAATTGCACATTGCAAATAAAATTATAATGAGATTCATATTTATGTCATCATCATACACCCAAAATCGAAGTCCAACAATAAAGTGGAGTCTGGGGAGGTCTGTTAATACGCAGTTTTACCCTTATATAGTAGAGAGGCTATTTCCAATAGACCCACATGTAGATATGACAATAAAAGAGTGATCTATGTATAAGCGTAGATAAGTAAAACTGGCACGCTAACTAGTTTTGTAAATAAAATTACCAAAACAATACATAAATAAATAAACAATTTGGTATAGCCAAAAGGATATACCTGATGGTGTCTAGATCTACTAGTACCTGATACGCTGCAAATATCAACTCTTCATATTCCTGGATAAGTTAGGGGTCTTTGTTCAGAGGTCTTGAGGGTACAACAATCCTACGATTTTAGATTGTCTTACAGGATCTTTCCCCCACACACCTGTCCTGAAAAACCAAGTTATGGGTTCGAAAACCTTGTCTAAGCCTTAAAACTAGCACCGATTGAAAAGGAAATCTGGGTTAGACTCCCTATGCGGCAAGTACGTGGCGTAAGTGTAGAATAAACATCTCCTAAATACTTATTCGTCGTGGGGGAGCTTTAAAGGGTATCCTTTACCCTTATTCGGTCACGCCAGACTTTTCTGTTACTAGCCACTATTTTCGTAAGGGCTAACTTTAACATATCTTTCTTGATCATTTATTTCCAGTTCTTGTAAGGCCTCCCTTTTCTTCTCTTGTTGTTAGTAATGGTTATATTCTCACAGCGCCGAACCGAAACACCTAAGGGCCTCCTGTATACATGCCCAAACCACCTAAACGTAGTCTCTTTTAACTTGTCAACAATGCTGGCCACCTGTAGCCTATCTCTCACCACCCTATTTCGGACCCTATCTCTTTTGTTAAATTCACACATCCACCAAAGCATACACATTTCTGCTACCAACAGCTATCTTAAATGTCTATGTTTGGTAGGCCAGCATTCTGCTTATACAACATGGTTGGTCGAATCACCATTTATAGAACTTTCCTTTGAGTTTTAAAGGAATCTTTTTATCATATAAAATACCTGATGTACTTTGCCATTTGGGCCCACCTGAATCTAATACGGTGTACTATATAGGCATTGATATTTCCATCTCTCTGAATGATGGACCTGAGGTATTTAAAACTTGATTTTTGTGGTATGACATCAGTACCAATTACTAGTGCCTCCTCCTATACCATCTGGCTTCCTAAAAAGTTATATTCTAAATACTCTGTCTTGGACTTACTTATCTTAAAACCTTTTGATTCTAACATTTCTCTCCAGCATTCTAACTTGGAATTGACCCCCGCCTTAGTCTCACCCACCAAGACAATATTATCAGTAAATAACATACTCCACGATACGTCTCCTCGAATATCTTTGGTAAGTTCATCTAACACTAATGTGAATAAAAAAGGGCTTAAAGCCGAGCCTTGGTGTAGACCTACACTAATAGAAAATGCTTTCGTGTCACCTCTTACCATCCTTACTCTAGTCAATGCTCCTTCATACATATCCTTAATTACTCTAATATAAGTCACAGGAATGCCCTTTGCCTCCTCTATAGGAGTTCCCGAGGAACCCTATCATACGCCCTCTCCAAATCAATAAAAACTATATATGAATCTCGTTTATGCTCCCTATAGCATTCCATTAGTCTCCGTAGTAGATGTATTGCTTCTATTATGGACCCACCAGGCATAAATCCAAATTGGTTGTCCAATACAAAAGCATCTCTCTAGATTCTCTTTTCAATTACCTTCTCCTACAACTTCATAGTATGACTTAGTAATTTGATGCCTCTATAGTTGTGACATGGTTAGATGTCCCCTTTGGCCTTGTATACAGGGATTAAACTACTCATTCTCCATTCATCGGGCATTTTAGCTAACTCGATGATCACATTAAAAAGTTGAACTAACCACTCAATACCAACAGCTCCTATTCACTTCCACACCTCTATAGGGATCTCATCCGTCCCTACGGCCCTTCCGCTCCCCGTCCCCCTTGGAACCGGTGTAATCTCTCCCATTGTGATCCTTCCACACGAGTACCCGTTAAGAAAATTTCCCGACACGAAGGGTTCGCCTAACTCTATATTAACCCCTATATCTTCATTATACAGGCCATAAAAAAATATCTGCCATCTCTTCTTGATGGCATGTGCCTCTGTGAGTACCTAACCTGCTTTGTCACGTATACAGCAGACTTGGTTGAAATGCTCCATCTCACGTGCCCTATCTCTTGCTAGCTTGAAAATATTTTATGCTCCCTTGAATGAATCCAACTCCCTGTAAATAGTCTCATATGTTTTTCCTTTAACTATAAAAATAGTCTTCTTTGCCTTCTGTTTTTCCATTCTATACCTTACTCTATTGGATTCCCACTCCGCTTCTGCTGTACTTGCTAAAAGATCTTTAACGCTCTCTTTTCTCCATTACTATCCCCTGAACCTTATACAACTACCACCAAGATTCTGTCTGCCCGCCCCCTGCCTTTTTGACAGCCCTAAGAGTTTTGTTGCGGTTTCTCTCACTATAGGGGCTACTCTTATCCACATCTGATTTGCATCCCCCCTCACAAGCCATTTTGTATTATATCGTACACGATTCTTGAATTGTTCCAACCTTTCCCCTTTTAGCCTCCACCACCTAATTTTACGACAATGTTTGGTAAATTTCTGAGACCTCCATCCCTTAATCCCTATATCTAAAACTAACAATTTAAGCTGAGATGATAGGCATGCGGCCGGGAGCACTTTACAATCCTTATATCTAAAACTAACAATTTATGCTGAGTTGATAGGCATGGGACCGAGAGCACTTTACAATCCTTACACCATGATCTGGCTCTTTTTCTGATAATGAAATAATCGATTTATTTCTTGTTCATGCTATTTTGAAATGTCACTAAGTAAGCTTTGTTTTCCTTAAAAAGGGAATTTGCTATTATTAGCTCGTATGCTATGGCTATGTCTAATAGAGCATTCCCACTATCATTTCTAGTGTCGTATCCAAAACCCCTAAGGGTCCCTATATATTCGTCTGAATCCGCTCCTATATGTCCATTAAAATCACCACCTAGGATGATTTGCTCATAATTAGAGATTTGTAGAAGCACCCTATCCAACGCCTCCCAGAATATACTTTTTTGTTGTCTGTCTAAACCAACATGAGGTGCATAACCATATACTACATTGAGAACCATACTGCAAAAAACCATTTTTGCCACCATTATCTTGTCATTGACCTTTGTGATCCCCACCGCTCAATTTATAAGTTCCTTGACCACTAAGATACCTATCCCATTCTGTTTCCTCGAGCTTCCCGAGCACCATAGTTTGAAACCTCCTTTCTCCTTTACATTAGCTCCTGCCCACTTGGTCTCCTGAATGCAGGCTATTTGTATCCTATACTTGTCTCCAAGGACTTTCCGGTAAGGGTCCCAATGTTCCAAGAGCCTATTTTTGGTAAATCATCTCCTTCTTTATTCCTGCCTGTTGCACGCACCGAACCATTTACACTGGTTCCCTCTGCATTATATGAAGGCATCCCTCCTACCTTGTGTCTTTCATGTTTCCCGTAAGTACTATACTAAGAAATCCTTAAAAGCTGAAAATAGTACTAACAACAACCAAAATAATAAAATTTAAAATAAAATAAAATATAAAATATAGAATTACAAAATTTTAAAATAAAATACAAATAGAAATGATTAAGGAATTAACAAAATAATAATAATAATAGCAATAATCATAATAATAATAATAATAATAATAATAATAATAATAAACTACTAATAAAAACTAATTTTATTAATAAAAAAGAAGAAAGGCTGATAATAAAAAAACCTACCGAAGAGATCGCTAGTGCACATAGAATACCAGCATGTACCTACGGACATGTTTGATTTATGCAAACAAATTTGTTAAAAACTTGCACAGTTAACCAAGTGGTCCAAATGGAAGTGACAGTATTATACCACACTTGTTCAAACTCAAACGTCCAACGATAATCTAATAAAGAGGCTTACAAGTGAAAGTGGTCAATGAATAAGGGAGGTGAGATTTTAAAGGAGAAGGCTTTTTTTTAACAGTTGATGTGTCAAGTTAGAAAAGAAAAATAAAAGACTTGTCAAGCTTAAAAACTCCGGTCTAAGAAGTGGGGTACCAGTGGGTCACAACAGTAGAAAGCTTGATGGTATCTTGTGGACAACGGTAAAAAAGTGTTAGGATGCTCGAGAAAGCTTACGAAACGATGCATGAAGTGCCAATAGAACCCTACGAAAGTGTAGTTTCCTTTATTGTTTGCCATGTATGTATCCCTAAGTTACTATCCCTGCCTATGAGCCACATACATAGCATAGATACTACGCCTGAGGGAACTTGTTCATAAGCTAGGTTGAAAGCTTCTTCATGAGCTAGGTCCCATTACACAGGTTGCTTGATTAGATAGAAGATATCCCAACCCAGGTTACCAGAGGTTCATGAATAAATGGCCATTACAATCGAGAAATAGAGATACACAGACTCCTATAGACATAACCTCCAACCTCAACTAAGAATGGATATCTACGTGATTCATCCACACAAAAGACTTGAAATATGTGTAAATAACAATTACAAACTCAATACATAGAATCGCACTGACATAAATGGAATCGGAAAACCAAACTAGGAGGATGGCTAGAACCTGCCACCCCTTACCTCCAGAAATGGACAGGGCCACTCATGCATATGACCAGTGAATATGTCATTAACAACAGTCATCCAACTCATCCAAAAATTTTAAAGCTAGAGGTAAAAGCATATTCATGGATACCTGATGATGCGCATTCCTAAGTATTCCTAGCTATTGTTCTATTAAGATTGCACATTAATAGAACATAAAAAGACTAGCACACGTTCTGTTTTTTCCTTATAAAGGAAATAGTCAATCTCATAGGCTAAAGAATAGAGATACTTAAACAAACGTGTGGCTGCTTGCTAAAGAATAAGTTCACTGGACAGACTCAATATCAGAAATCCATTTGGAACATTACTTATATATCTATGGAATTCTTATTGTGATGATTGTATAAGTAATCATTTGATTTGAGGTCATCAAAGTTATCTTGTATGGCAATTGCTATGTTTTGATACTACTTATGATCTATTTAATCATAGGATGTTTAATCGGTAGTTATTAGATGTAGCATGAATTATATGGAGATAGTTGAATGATCAAGATAGGATTTATCACCCTAAAGTAATTATGGAGAATGTTATTTTGTTCTCGATTAGTATTGATTTGGGAAATCCTTGGCCAAGGTGAAATGACGCTTTGTAAATAGTTTACAAATATCATTAATTGAATTGATAGCTAATAGAAGATAACTAATATGATTAATCTCAAAATAGAGTAGACATTAATTCCATGCTCTAAGTCTAATCGGAATATTGTATGATGATAGGATTGAATTATATGAAAAAATTATGCATGGAAAGGTTAGTCAAAACCACTTTGACATTCCTAAATATTTAGGTGCTCATAATGTGTTGCTAGACGTCAATCTTGATCTATGATTATAAATTGTGTAATTGGAGAATTAAAGATAAATTAAAAGAAGTTTTAACTTGTCTAATTTTAATTATGAATTAAAATTAGATTTTATAATCATTGCCAACATATTTGTGAACTTAATGGGTCTCACATATAAAATAGGTTAAAGAGAGAAAAATTAACTTAATCAAGTTGGACTGGATTGCAAAGTTTGAGAAACTTTATGATTAAATATGAGATATTTAATAAATAAGGATCAATATGAGATATTGAATCTTATATGGGCATAATTGGTATTTAATATGAATTATTTGTAATTCTAATTAAAGTTTAATTGAAATTAGAATTTAATTTTAGTTAAATTACTAAAACGTCTAAAGCTTATTATCAATAGGCTTAAGCTCTATGGAGCTAGAACTTCTTACCTAACCCTCTCTGTAAGAGTTATAGAGTTCTCTCAAGTTGTTCTGTGGATACCGTTAAAGGTCCGACGCTTGTGTGGCTACAGTGGTTGAGACGGATTAGTTTCGAAAACGATTCAAGGGATACAACAAGATAAAGATTAAGCTTCGGAATAAGATACAAATTAAATTTCCACTTTATTATGATTTGTTTTAATCATTTTATAGAATTAAATAGATCTTGGTTTTAAGAAAATCAAAAGTCATGAAAAAGTTTTGTGATTATTCCGCTACGGTTGGGATCAGATCATAACCTAATTTTTAAATAATGACATTAGAGTGAATTTTTAATTCTATAATTTGATTAAAATTTTTATCGTTATTGGCAATGAATTTTGGAATTGAAATTGTTTAAGTGTTAAACAATCTATTAAAAAACAGAAACCCAAAATATTCACGAATTTGGTTGAATTTCGCATATGTGGTTGTTTGTGTTTTCTAGAAAACTCGATGGGTTTTTGGGTTTGTTTGTTATGAATTGCCTCATTGTTAAACCCTTTGAAATAGTTTTGGGGGCTTTATTTTTTTTTTTTGAAATCTTGAAGCCTAGAACCCAAGAATCTGAAAGAAATTTGGCATCTATTGGCTGTTTGTGTTTTCTGGAAAAACGATAAGGCAAAACTGACGTTATCCATATTGCCCCTTTCTTGTCCACCTCCAAGTGCCTTTCCGTCTTCTTCGCTCTAGAACCCATCTCTCCAAACTTATCTCAAACACCCAACAAGTACTGGGTCTGTAGTATTAGAGAGCTTAAGAGCTCGATTATAAGCCAATAAAGCCAATTCCTCCACCGTCTATTCGCTACAATAATGAGAGGTAGAGGATTGCTTGGAGCGGCGTGGAGTGTACGGCTTCAACAAGAACTCGCAACATATGCTTATGTTATTGTCATTTTCTCCCTCTATTTACGCCATAAGTTAACGTGGATGAAGGAAGGCAAATCAATGTCAAGCATATCAACAAAAGTACAAGAGGCTAGCTTTTGTGGGTAGGCAGCGACATGAGGGAAACAATTGTGAACGTGTCATTGGAAAACATTGAGAAAAAAACTTGGGTGGTTATGGTTACAACAAAACGTGGGAAGCAATTGTGAGAGATGTGAACAGTTAAGATGGACATCCATCTTTATTTGTCACATCCAAGAATAGTATATAAGAATATGAATAATAGATAGTGTTACAAAGGTCACCTTTGGGACTCGAACTTTCACCCGAACCTGGTCACTAATACCCTTTGTACGGCAGTCTCACTTAGATCTGTTAAAGCAAGACTCAACCTTCCCTAACCCTCGAAGTGTTTACCTCACACACACTTGAAGAAACAATGCTATAAAAGCGATAAGAGCATAAGCAACAAAGAAACACAAAGATACAGTCAAAAGACCAACTTTATATAATTTTCCTCAAAAAGAATACAAAGAATGCTCTCTCTGAATGAATGAGAAGAGCAGAGCTCGAATGAACTATACATAGGCATCCTAATTTGGAGTCACAGATTCCCACTAAATCTGAACTACCTAAGATTATGTTAAGATCACGTCTATCCCTATCAGATAAGATCACATGAACCTGTTGGATGACACCCCCTTCCAAATAGGACTCTAACTAATAAGATAGAATATAACAAGATAACATAAAGATAGAGTTTACATTTATCTAGAACACTATCTAAAGCACTAACATCTTTATCCGCAAAGATCTCCAATATCTTTAGAAGTTGAGTTTGATTGCAACTCTAACTCCCAATCGTCGCCACATCATCTAAGATCTCCCCACGATCTTTATCCATTAATGATGAAATTTGATCTCCCTGAAGCCCACTAGCCTAATCCAATGCTTCTTACAATAAGTCCGTCAATCGTGGTCCATCCATCCGAGCATAGCCAAGTCCTTAGCCTAGGTCGAGCCAATCTCCACAAGTTCCGAGACTCTACCAAAATTTGCACCAAGTCTGATCCCACTCGCCTACGTTTTCCTTAGTGTTTTCACCACGACCCATTCACAAATAAGTTCATCAATACGTGTTCATGGATAAATCTATCTTCCATGATCAAACTCCCTCATGATGTAGTCTCTTCACTCCACGACTAAGTCATAATTCACAATCTGAGTTAGTATAAAAATCTCACGCAATTTATATACCTATGACCTGCCTCATCGAAGTTAAGTGTTTATGAGCCTCATCGGGCTCGCGCGCCTTTACGCATCCTCGTGGGTCTCATACATACCTTTGCCCCTTCTCACTCTCCCTCGAGTCTCGCATGACTTAGTTTTTCAACTCTGCGCAACCTCACATCTGAATCTCACGTCTTGTTGAAGATTTTCCCCAATCTGTGCCCATGCGTATCGAATCTCGCCTACTCTCAAGATCTTCATCGACACTTCCTGTATCCCTCACCTACTTCACAAGTTTCTCGAGTTTTGCTCACTAACTCGAAAGACTTTACCTTGTTTCTCGTCAATACGCCTTCCTCATACCGACTTACGTGCCAAGCATTAGCCAAATCTCATCAATACTTGCACATTCCCATAATCTAGACTTAGAGGTCTAATAAACTACCCCCACTAGAAGAATTTGATGCCTTCATTGAAATAATATGTGGGTACTCCTCTACTAGCGGTTCCCTCGAAGACTCCTTGGTCAACTTTTGAAGACAGTAGCAAGCCTTCATATCAATTAGCATTTCACCCACAAACCATTTTCCCAATCCATCGGGGTTGTCTTTGTTTCCACTTGGACTTGTCTTCTCAAGGCTCACCGTGCCCGTCAAAGACATGTTGAGAAGAACTCGGTCCGTTGAGCTTTCCCTATCACCTTGATCCTTCGCGATCTTGGTGATGATATGCTCCTTACCCACCTTTTGTTTCAGGTTTTCTCGAGCATAGTTCGGCTCTCGTCCAATGATCATAGCTGACATATGTGCTACCAGTTTCGTAGTCTCTTTCATCCCACCAACGAATCTACAACAATTAACAAAGAAGGATTTTCACCATGCATAACCGTCATACCTCCCAAACTAGGATACAACATTGTCTTTGCTGCCTTAAGGAAGTCGGTCCCTAATATCATCTCAAAATTCTTAAGTGGTACAACCATACAATTCATTTTGACACACCAACTCCCTATGCTCACTGGGACGTTGTAAGCAGCTCCCATCAATGCTTGTACCTTCCCGCAAGTGTTTTTACCTTTGTTGGGGTCTTAGACATTTTAAGGCCCAACTTGCACACCATCCTTTTTGCCACCAAAGAATGTGACGCACCTGTATCCACCATCGCAGTCACCTCTATCCCATTAACCTGTATTCTCATATATAGTAGTTCATCTTAAGGATTAGGTTCTTTACTAACCGCATTTAACAACGCGGTCGGATTTGGCGCCACATCCTCCGAAGATTCTCCCCCTTCTTTGGTTATCAGGGCGTTTAACTTCTCTTTCCTCGGACATTCTCTTACATAATATGATCCACCGCATAGATAACAAGCAATCTTGCCCTTTCTGGAGGACGTCTCCTTACTCTTGAAGCCACCATTTTGCTTGCTTCTCCCCTGAAAGTCTCCCTTCTTGGAATCCTTCTTCTTTTTCCCTTCGGTATTCTCCTATTGAGCATGGCCTTTGCTCTTCATAGAATTAGAGGATTTTATCTTAGTTTCCTTCATCGCTCGAAAGTCCACCAAGGCATCAGTGACCGCGATTGCACCAACTACGTCCTTTACATTTTGCCTCTGTAACTCCATTTACGCCCATGGTTGTAACCCGGATAAAAAGTCGAAGAGCTTGTTATCGTCTAACATGTTTTCAATATCAAATAGTAGAGAACTAAGAGATTTCACATAATCTCTTACTGATCCATCCTACGTTAGCTTCTTCAAGGCATCCCTCGTAAGCCAAGAAGTATTCATAGGAAGAAATTGATCCTTCAACTCCTTCTTCATGAGCTCCTATGTATTTATGAGAGTTC
>JANSVA010447859.1:0-17039 GCA_025504915.1 Erythroxylum reticulatum | reverse complement strand
ATATCTACCCAAATCTTTTATATGGATTATAACATAAGTAAAACTAATATAAAAAATAAATATTAAAACATATAAAAATCAAATAATATTATATAGATCCCAAAATAAACGTGAACATGAGTATTATGAAAATTATGTGTAAAACATAAGAGCAAAAGGGACTAAAAGTAGGCTCATTAATTGATCTGAAAATCTACTTTAAAAAGTGTTTTTTTTAGAAGCTCTAAATTTGAGTTTCTTAAAAAGCTATATTTTGACTGCTAAAAAAGCTATATCTACTAAAAAAATGCTTTTCTATTTTACAGTCAAATAGTCATTTTAGGAAAAAAATACTTTTGCAGTGAGAAAAAGTGCTTATTCAACCTCCAAAAGCTGAACCAAACAGGCACTTAAAATGATTGAACTTTTAGATTAGGTATTCTGGAATTTAATCAAGAACTCAAACAAAGGAGGGTAGGAAACTAAGAATCACTCTGAAGATCTAAACAACCACTCTTAGAAGAAAGTATCACAATTTTTAATTGAAAACTCAATTTTGTAGAAAAATTTCAGGATATCTTCTTATTGAAGTTACAAATATTTATAGAGTTCTTAGAATTCTTATTTCAGTAGAAAAGGGTTCCTAATAAATTTAAATACTATTTTAAAAAAATCTATAATAATATATCTAAAACTAGAATAATATATTTAATTTCCTACTAGTTCCTATCTAATAAAAATCTTAACATAATCTAAAATTTAGCCCTTGTTTTTGGTGTCGACTCAATTTCCAACCTTCATCTTACCAAATTTAAGTTTTTAGTTGACTAATTTTTTATCTTTTCTTTCTTCAATAGGCTTTAAGCTCTTTTGCACCAAATATGTTATCCAATTGAGAGAAGCGATGGAGTGGATTTTATGAAAAAAATATGATTGTGATAGCATTAATTGTTTCAGGATCAGATAATTAGGACGTAACTTGTACTTAAAACGTTTTAATCTTGGATTTTGTTTTTTGTATTAGTGATTCTCTTATGGGCACTGGAATTTTCTCACCAGGTATTTAACCAACATGTTTTTTTGACCTTTTTGTTCCTATATTAGGAACACAATTCTAGATAACAGAGCTCTAAAACGCTAAAAAGTGTAGCTGAGGCTTAGTTTGGAGTCACATGAATTGAGTATTTAAGGGAATATCTCAAGTTTAAGTTGGTATGTATGTTAAAGTTTAGAAAGTTCAATATCTTGAACTTACTTTGATATGTCTAATCTTTGTTGAAGGCGATTCAACTTGAATGTTTCCTAGTATACATTATTTTAGCAAAAACAAAATTTTGAAAAATTCTTTGGAAAAGAAATGATATCGTTACTTTTTACTGTCTGATATTGGTTTGGAGGTTTAATTTCTTAATATGTGGATATGTACGCAAACGATGCTTGTTAAATTACATGCTTAACTTTTTGCAATGGTAACACTTTTTTACTTTGGCTGTTCTAATGCTACTATTGTGTGTTGTCTTTATTGTTTTGTCATTTATACCAGGAAGTTTTAAGAAAATTATACTCTTTGTGTTCTATCCAAGCAAGCAGTTTGTCATATGACTCCTCCATTTCATCAGAAAATGACCTTGAACTGAAACATTCCACGACTAAGGGACTAAATGTTTCCAAGGGATCTCAGAAAGTGTTACATAACTGCTTCCTGCGCAATGGATATGATGATAGATAAGATTTGATTTTAAAATTCTGCCGGTGCATATGCTCATGTTTTCGGTGGTTACACTCCTTTAATCTGAAGTTTGGTACTATTCAGTTGGTGATTACTAATAGAAAGATTCTACTTGGATGTTTGGTTGCTTTTATCATTTCTATTCTCCGGAAGAAATGAGCTTCTCTGAATCGGTAAGATATTGATCACTTATTTTCTTATAACCTATGTCAAGAATGCTAATTTTCTATGGTTCACCATGTTACTTGCTTAATATTGGATACTACAAACAATGACTTAACTCATTAAATGTTGATATAACACAAGACAACTGAACTGTGTCGCCAACAAGTTTTAGTGGACAAGTTTGCGTAAGTATGAAATCTCTAAGATGTGAGATTTGGAAAGGTTGTCTTATTTAAATGAGCAAGTATCGGTTTTGATATGTCACGAAGAAAATTTGTTTAGAAATTATTAGCTCACACGCTGCTACTCGTAATAGAATAGAAAGATTAAGCGATAAGGGAATAGAGACAAATAATAAAGAGAGAGAGAGAGAGAGTACTACAACAACAAAATATTTTTTATTGTTTAGCCTTTTGTTACAAAGACTACTTACACACAAAAAATAATTACAAATTATAAAGACTTTTTGCAACGTTTTTAAAACATCATAAAAAATTTAACTTTTTCGTGATATTTTATAAAATCATGACAAATTTATAACACTTTTTTAGGGCATTTCTTTTATTAAAACGTCACAAAATAAAATCTAACAACATTTTCTCAAAGAAAACGTCACTGTTGGCTGAGTCAACATTTGCGTGTGAAATTACGCCATTAGGGAGCTGAAGTAAATTTAAAAGCCCAACTAAAGTCGTTGCTCTCTTTTCAGTCTCCCAACTTCCATGTCGTTTTGATTTTCTTCGCCTCCTTCCTGACAACCTAATCTTTGCTTCATTTATTACTGCTGAAGTTTGCAAGTTACCGTCGGTGGTGTTGCCGGAGTCAGCCTCAGACGTCGATGGTTGCCGAATAATTAAACTGTACCGCCCGCTGGCCATTCTTAAGTCAATTTCTACTTTGCTTTTGTCATTTTGTACTTTAGTTTTTCTTCTTTCAAGCCGTTTTGTTCTTTGTTTCAACGATGAGAGGGGCTTTTCGTTTCAACAATGTGGCTATAAAAAATAATTGCCTTGTGTTTGGGAAACTAGATTTTTGTAGAAATTGATTATCAGTTGTATTTACTGTTGGCAGGAGTAAGCAACCAACCTTTTTAGCGTCAGAAGCTGAGGAGTTAGTAGAGATCATTATTTTTCTATATTTAGATACTTAGCTCCAAGGACTGCTAGTACAGTTGTATGAATGTGTGCAATCTATTATTGGTTGCTTCACAGATGAGGAGTGGAGTACCAGCTGTGTAAACATAGCAAAATCTCTTGCTTGCAGGTAATTAGGATTTAATTATGCCATTACACACCTTTTCATCTTATTCTATGTGTTCTTCCACATTAGGACTGCTGCTCTTTGTATTTTGTTCACAAGGGAGTTCAGTTTGCTTCAGGTTTGAATTTGATGGGTTTTGCTTCGAATTTGTTTGTATCATAACCTTTTATTGAACATAAATGTTATGCGCATGTAAAGTTGGAAGGACGTAAGCATAGTTCAAAGGATAAACGCCATTTGACCCTTATACTTTAGTTTTTTCCTATTTGATTCCTAAAATTGTTTAAACAATAAAGTTGCAGTTCTCAGTATTCACTTCAGCTGATATGTCATTCTCAATTAATGGTCCAGTTTTTGTCATGTCAGTTGGATTCCTAACAGAGTTGACCCAAAGGAATTTGTTGAAAACATCTAGAATCTTTGTCTTGCAAATAAACAAAGCTTTCCACTGCCAACCTCAAGACTCCTCTAGTGCTTTTAGTTCATGTTACATAAATATCCCTTAAATACTCTTCAGCTTTCACTCATCTTATTCATGTTATTGCCCAAGTTCAGACTCCCCAGGGACTTATTCATGTTTGGAGGAGGATATACTTGGTTCTTTTCTTGTTAAAGTATTACTTACCCATGCTAGTTGATTTATGATGATATACTTTGTAATTTTATATAAATAATTTATAAATTATCAAGCTGCAAAAGATTTTAAAATTAATTTCAAAATGTTAAGGACATTTGTGTAAGAGGTCATGGGTCCGTAACATACCCTGATTTACATGATAAAAGGAACTTGTGGCCACATCATGGAGTTCATTAACTCTAGTTATATTATTCTCTGCAGGGTTTCTAATTTTCAACTTTACATGTACATGTTATGGTTGTTGGTGGACTCGTGATTTGTTCTGGATTAAGAGTAGTATCAATTTATATTTATTAGACCACTCTTAAAAGCAGCTTCTAACGATATCTTGATTAAGTATAATGGAATTGTATTATTCGTGTACTTGGGAAGGTTGAATCAATTTTTTTATAATGATTATTTACACGATGGAAGAATAATATAGTTATACAATCTAATTACTATGAAGGGTAATTAAAGGGGAAAAGGAGTAATTTAGTAGCTAAGGGTGAATGGATGAATGAGTGAGAGCTGAGGCTAACTCATGCAGTCTGGGGGCATCTAAGAGAGAGAGAATCTTTGTTGGGACTCACGAATTAAACATATTTGGTGGGACACTCGGTAGTACATTTAATTAACAGTTACTTTATCTTACTGTAGGTTTATGAAGACGACATTAGAAGGTTGTCATGATTTGCTGCGGAAGAGAAGGGAGACTCTTTCTTCTGCTTTGGGTGTATGGAAGTTGAAGAATAACTTAAGAAAGGAACAGGTCTTCCTTCAGCCTTTAATAACTGGTCAGCTGGTCTTTTTCGACTTTCATATTTTCTTGCTCTGCTGGCCTAAGGTTGTGAAATTCGTAAGAAGTATATTGGCGCTTGTCTCTCTTCAGGTCTTTGTGCAGATATATGCAATCTTTATGAGAAGGGCTCTATTTCTTCAAGACCTCATTTGACACTTGAACCAGTAGCAATTGAACCGGTAGCAACAGAACGTATGGATGAAAGATCTCCTGCAGCGTGTTCTACTTTTGTAACTGGAACCATTCTGGAGCCTTTAATTGCACAGTCTCCTGGTGTAGAACCTGAATCCAACATAGAAATTGAACGCCTTTGGCATGATGAAGCCTACCTTGACAATGATAAATTGCTTGAACTTTTTCCTTCTGCAAAAAGATTAATGCGTTTCTTCTATCAGAAGAAATGACTTCACCCCTAATTTAGCAAACAATATAGGATTAGAAATAGCAACTTGGGCAGAAAGTACCATTGTCATCTGGATATATTATATAACGTATAAAAATTGAAGAATTATTAAATAAATAATATTTATAAATAATATTGAATAGTTATTAAACAAATAAGATTAAAAAATTATTTTAAAATATAATTGTTAAAATTAAATTTTATTAAATTAATATGATTTTCAAAAAATGGAAAAATAATAAAACATAATACAAATAATAATAAAAACGTTGCGGAAGACATTTCGTGACGTTTCCAAAAAATGTCGTGAATTTCTTCACATTCTGTAATGTTTTAAAAACGTCACAAAATATTAGAGATTTTGCGACGTTTTTAAATTGTCCAAACTTTTAGTGATGTTTTAATAAATGTAACAGAATGTTAGGACTTTTGTAGAAATCTTTTGTCTACACTACATTTCTCGACGTTTGTTGTGACGATTTTTAAAATATCGCAAATGGTATTCTGGGACATTTTTGGATCTTTTATGACGTTTTTAAAATGTCGCAAAAGGGGTTGTTTTCTTGTAGTGTTAATACATGACAAGAAGATTCTAGATAATGTCAGGTGTCCTCTTTTGCCGATAGGTTGTTAGGGCCATTGTTCGATACACTGTGTATTCATTTTTTTACTGATGCCTAAACTTCGACGTCGTTTCCATCTTCTTCTTCCTCTAAATTGTTTTAGACAGATATTCAGAACATCCGCCCCTCCTTCAAAAATAGCCTTATCTGTTAGATTAACATCTGGGAACCTTTTTTGCAGTTTAAATAAGGTTTCCCACGTTGCTTCCTCCTTAGATTCTCATTTCCACTGAACTAGTAATTGTGTAACTGCTGGGCTGTTGTGCTTCACCATCCTTCTATCCCAAACTACTACTAGAATTCTTTCCACCTCTGTTATAGTGTTATAATGGTTAGTAATTGGTTGGACATTGGTATATTGTTTGAGACAAAATTTTTTAACTAGGACATGTGAAAGGTAGGATGAATAACAGAATTCTCTGGAAATTTCAGACTATAAGCCACCTTATTTACTTTTTTGATGATCTGGTAAGGTCTGAACTATAGAGGCGCTAGCCTCTGGTTATGTTTTCATTGCAGTGAATGTTGTCTGTATGGCTATAACTTTACGTAAACCCATTCCCCTTCTTCAAACTCCCATTCTGATTGTTTCTTGTCTGCCTGAGCCTACATCCTGTTTTGCTTTGTTTAGATGGAATTTAATGATTACGTAAACCCATTCCCCTTCTTCAAACTCCCATTCTGATTGTTTCTTGTCTGCCTGAGCCTACATCCTCTGTTTTGCTTTGTTTAGATGGAATTTAATGATTTGGAGCGCAGCCTCCCTCTCCTGTAACACTTGATCAATTAGAACGTTACTCAAATCTCCAGCAACGTAGGGCACATAAAGTGGTGGTAGATATCTGGAGAGAATTTCAAATGGTGTAACATTAATTGCCGCATGGTGTTTCGTGTTGTGCCATCATTCGGCCATCGTGTTAGCACTACAAGTGTCTACCAGAGATTCATTCATGGCAAGTTCAAGACACAACAATAAGATGAGGGCATATGATCATATTTCCTAAGTTTATGGACATTTTTTGTCGTGACTCCTCCTTTTCAACCATGTTGCTATTTTTGTAGTTGAATTTTCTTTCCTTATTGTTAGGAGGTTAGCCTCCACTTTCCCATGATTTCCTATTTTTATGGTGGGTTATTCCACTGCTGTGTATTTAAAGGGGCCAAGTTAATAAGAAGGTATGCATAATTCCATCGTAGTCTAAGGACTTCAAACTTCAAAAAATTCAGGTTCTCTTAGAGGAACCTAAGCCTATAACTCTAGGTTGCCAAAGGAAATACCCTTTCCATTCATCAAACACTACCCAAATCCTATCTAACCACAACTCTCGCAGACCGTAACTAGATCTCTCTCTGGGGAACATAATATTTTGGTATTAAAGACAGGGGTTATGGGAGACACCATTCAACAACAACTCAGCCAATTATTATTCCAAGAGGAGCGTGTAACTAATCTTGTCCGACAAGAAGCATTTTTGGCTCGCCTAGATGAACTTGCCCACGATCTGGCTGCTTCCAAGGTCCCATTAGCCCCAACAGAAGATGGCAGCAACAATCCGCAGTCATAAGCTGGGAGAACTAGCAAAATTATAGCAATGAGAATTTGTTGCTGAATATCAGGAAAAGTGTAAGCAGCTTGTTTCATGAGCAGAGACTTTGATTCAGGCCCAAAAACTTGAGCTCTATATAAGTGGCCTTACTGACTACATTGCTGTTGAAGTTGAGCTTCATGACTTGCCTAATCTTGCCACAGCTATGAGTATGTCTTGACCTTATGAACGCAAGAATGAGCCCCATCGAGGCACCCCACATGAGGTACGATGAGCAAAACCTTTTGAATCATTGCCTAACTCTCCTTCTAGATTTGTGAAATAATTGACCGAACGTGAGTAGTGATGTTGGTATAGCAGTCTTCACCCGAAACATAGTGGGATATTACGGTTTAATTATTCTACATTGATAATAAAAAAGATTAATGTAGAATTTATAAACTTATAGACTCTCTCACCCTTCATAATCAAGGTCACGAGGGATATCAGAAAACCCTTTTTCACATTGCCAAGGATTTTCATTGGACTGGTATGAAAAGACGTGTGCAAGATTTTGTTAGTTCTTAGTGCAATATGTCAACGACACAAGGTGGAGACATTACAAGTAATCATCGTGAAGATTACTTAAGTGAACCAATCAAAATACATCAATTTGAATTTCCATACAATTCTAGTTGCCCATCGTGGATAGCGTATTCTAGAGTCTTAATTTTGGTTGGCATCGTTAGCATTACGAGCTCTTATATGATTTTTCATTTGAAGTATGAGTTGATTTTTAGTTTGACAAGAAAAATGGAAATGAAAAGCCATTACTTGGGAATGTACACGTCAGTTTTCATTGATAAATTCTTTTTGTGGAAGCCAAGGGTATGGGTAATATATACTCCTATCTTATATTAATATTTTTGGCTAACACCTAACTTTTGTTTGAATAATTAAAATCTTTTCTAGTCAAAACACTTAAGGTTGCATTAATTGATTTGCAAATTTTTCTGTTATGTTTGAGCATAATCTAAAAGATTTGTATCGATCTATCTCCAAATTTACTTGTAACGCCTTTTAATTATGATGGATGTATTCATTCAAAATGATTTCTTAATCTAAATTGCATGAAATCATACGTGAAATAATATATTAGTAATATTAGTTCAAGGATAACTAAGAATATATAATTGAATCTTGTTAAAACCAAAAGATGAATTAAGTTAAAATAAAATCACTACAAAGTCTATCCTAAGATTCATATAATCTAAGTACCAACAAAAGTGTAGTTAATCACAACATCAACGATAAAGGAAAAATATTAAGTTGAAAGAATCACGATGGGGTTCCTTTTAATTTTCACGAAGTTCACTTTAGATTGATAGAAATCCATTTAAAATGTGTTTCTTTATTGTTTCTCTCTCTATCATTTTAGGCCGTTAATTTTTGTTTTCTGAGTCTCATGAAATTATTACAAACCCTCTTTATTTTCTCTTCGTTTCTTGTTCTTTTATAACTTGAAAATTGGTTTCTATAGTGGACATGATCACTCACACAGTCATGCACATGATCATGTCCCTCAGTGCAACTTCAATTCTTTGCAATTCACTAAAAAAAGGCACATTCTTAGAAAGCTATTCAATCATGGACATGGTCATGTCCACCTCCACGTGCTTGTGTCCAGAAGGGACAACTTCAATTCTTTAGTCTTTTTGCCTCAAATTTGTCCAATTTCTACTCCTTTCATCCCACGAAAGTAATTAATACCTAATAACTTGAACGATTTAAGTACAAAAAATAATAAAAACTCTCAAATAAATAAGAAAAATTACTAAATATGAGATTAGAAATATAGTCAATTAAGCATTTATTAAACTCCCTCATATTTAAGCATTTGCTTGTCCTCATTTAAATCAATTTCATTACTCTCTACTTTATAAGAAACAACTAGCATTCAACAAATTTAATATATCCATCAAGATTCTCTATTATTCATTTAATTGCAAAGTTTATTGAATTGTCAAAAACTTAGTTACTTGCATCAAATTATAAATTAATCCAATTCAATCCTTAATTGTTCAGATGTCAACTTAATCCACACCAATCCACTTAATGCATAAAAGTGGACATATATAAGGAAAGTGTTAAAATCTTTAAATATTTTCATACTCCTTTTTAAAAATAAAAAATTAAATTTAAATAAAAACATTTAGAAGCTTATTTGAAAAGTCATATAACCTTTTGACGGGAGAGAAAACATATTTTTCATGAATATCTCCAATTACTCTGCTAGCATCTCAAATTGACTACTAGCACAACTCTTCATGAATATCTCCAATTACTCTGCTAGCATCTCAAATTGACTACTAGCACAACTCTTTAACTTTGACCTTTTAATTGGTATAAAATAACAGAGTGAAAATATTTGCGCTCATTTACGCGTATACAACTTTTTTCCTTCTTCTTATAAGTGTATGTGCGGTAATGAAAATTTTCAAAAAGAATTCATATTTAACTCAATGTATATACAAATTATACATAAAGTATCATAAAACAACTTAAGTATCCATTCTCAAAATTAATGAACTAAATTGAAATCAACTTAATCATAAAATCCCGTAACTGTTTACCTAAATAAATCAAATCACAATCACAACTAAACTCATAATGAATCATCTTAATCAACATCCTTTTAAAAAATCCCGAGTTATTCATATTAAGCTAATTATAACAAAACTAACATGTTTGATGGCTAAGTCTCTCTCTCGTACTTAAGTTGTACATTGTCCTTATTGTAAAAAATATGCAAGAACATTGAAAGGTATGAAAAATAAAGGAGGGGGTGAGGATAACTAGTACTCCCATGATAGTAAAGATTTTCAACCTTGTCTAATGTTGTTAGCTTCCATATAATGTCAGGTGAAATATTTTCTACGATAAAGAAAGGATTAATGTTGCCTTCATAACCTGTAGAACTCCATCAAATCTCAAAGAAAAAATTAGAACCATTAAACTAAAACTATGAAAGTAACTAAACTGTTAATGAAAATCTTATAAACTACTCAATCAAAACAAAAACACTTAATTTTTAGGTTGCTTCCCATCTAACACTTCTTCATAAGTCTTTCAGCTAGACTTTTTAGTAAGTACTTTTTTTAATATAGATCTATAAATAGTTTCTTTCTTTTACTTGTTTTCCTATATAAAGGTTCATCAGCTCGCAAATAGGCCATATGCTGTAAGATAATAAGGGCATAAGGTATCAAATTGATAAAACCAAGTAACTCTACTATTACCCTTTTTAGTAACAAATTGTCAATATAATAAGGAAAATAACACCCCTAAAACTTTGATTGGCTCTGATAGTTTGTTTTATGGGAAGCAGGAGCCCTTCATACTTAAGATGACTACTAATAATTCCTCAATACCTTCCTTATTTGGCTCCTCATCTTCATCTTCATCTTCCTTTATCTTCTCTTCTTTCTCTTCTTTAATTGTAGCTTCCTCAATGTCTTCAATATTTATCTTCTCTCCTATCTCTTCTTCCTTCTCTTCTGAAATAGAAACTTCCTCCTTTCCTTTAACCTTTGGCACCTCTCTACTATGTAAAGTTATTGTATTCATATGGTCCCTCAAATCTGGCTCATTGTAACTAGATAAAATACGTAGTTCTTTTTTTTTTAAGTAAATAGTATATTTATTAAAATGTATGTACAACAATCAATGGGGCATACCCCGATCAAATATGAAATAGCATCATAATACCCTAAATCCCCAGTACATCCATTGTGGGGTTATCTGCATAATAGACCACATTACATCCAAAAAAACCTATAAAGAAAGCAATACATCATAAATGAACCTAGCTAAAGCATGAAAAGGATCAGCTAGAGGGGCAATAGATGCATCGTAGCTACCATAACACCATGAGGAAGAAGCATATCCATATAGGCCTGTAGTAGACAGCAAAAAAGTAGGACCTCATTTCCCTAGTTACAGCCGTTATTCAAGTATTGCCACATTGAACCCATACCCTATACCCTCGAAAGGAACGAACAATTTAAGCCTTCATCTACTTGTACAATCGAAGGAGAGCAATCCAATATAGCATATGAGACCAAAAGCCCAAGCATATCTGAGTAGGGACATAGTGTACATTGTCCTATGAACATAAGACAATATACTTGCACTCAATGAAGACATCATACCCTAAAGTCAGGGGCTAGCATAAGATAAAGAAATTAATACCATTTGACCCTCTCCCCATGTACATCCATATAAAGGTAATGTAGCCGTAATATACCCAATGCCCAATACACCCAAGTGAATGCTAGCATCATTACTCCCCAACTCCCTTGTATAACCAAAGTGGGTATTAGAATATAACACAACACCATCTCAAATTTCCACCATTCTGAAGTACATCCCAAGAAGAACATACTTTGCCCCAAGTAAACCCCCAATTACACACTAGCCCGAATTGAAAAAGCCTCAACCACAAGCACATTGTGCCCCAACCCCCCTGTACAACCAAAAGTGGGCACTACAATATAACACATGCACATCTCAAAATATCCACCATTCCAAAGTACATCCTAAGAAGAACATACTTTTCCTTAAACAAACCCCCAACTACCCATGAGCCCAAATTGAGGCTAACTTGAAGAAGCCTCAGCCATAAGCACATTATGCCCCAATATACCCAAGAAAGGTTCAGAACAATTACATCAAGAAAGATTCCAAGCAGCCGAGGATTAGAAATAAATAAGGTCAATAGGATACACCTTATATAGAATTCTATACATTGTTGTCTTTATCCTAATGATTACATCAAAGCTTGTAATAGAAGTAGACTCTAGCTGGATCAAGTTTCTGGCCTTCCATATTATATACGTAGTACATATATTTCCCAATCTAGTATCTTTGCTTCTTATACCTATTCTAGTGTAACGTTTTCTGATCCATTTTATGGCTCTGTATAATGAACAGATGGTGCGGGTCAGACCTAGCTATAATCTGATGGCTCACCAGATTTCACCTGTAAAAGCGCAATTGAAAAACAAGTGGTTAGTCAATTCTTTCTCTACATGGCACAGAACACATGTTTTGTCAATCTTTAAGAACTGTAAATTGTCTTCTCTAGGCAGTCGATTTTGGAGGCTGAGCTAAGTAATAAAAGAGAATTTGGGAGGTATATAATTCCTCCATATAAATGTCATCCAAGGTTTACTTGTGTTCTTCAGCCGAAAAAGATCATAGGTCTTATATGATGAAAACATACCATTCACACACAAACCCTGCATACCGTAGACTACCTCACTTTGACGTCCTAGTTTGTCTACCAATTAATCCCGAATCCGTGCCAAATTCTTCAATAAAGGGGAGTCCCGTTTGTGAGGAGACTAGTCCCAAATTGATGTTTCCCTAAGGTATTCTTCATGTACCTACCTCACCCATAATGAGTCTTCTTTGGCATATATGTTCCAAAGAACCTTTGCTAGCAAAGCATTTTTCCACATCTTACAGTTTTTTAAGCCCCACCCTCCTTCTCTTTTCGATGTACATATAGTTTCCCAAGCCACTCTATAGTGTCGTCCTTCCTATAAGAACAGCCTGCAACTGGTAGTTATCCTATCCAAGATTGCTAAGGGAACAAGGAAGGCCTGTAACCAAAAAGTAAGCACACCTTGAATAACAGAATTAATAAGCTCGATCTGGCCTGCAAATGAAAGAGATTGCCCTTTCTAGGCATTCAGAAATATCTCCACCGACTGAATTAGCACTAAGAATTGAGCTACTGAGATTTTCATTAGGGCTAATGGTACACCCAGGTAACACACAAGAAAGTCTCCTAATGGGTAGTCCGCTATTTGTTGTAAAAGTTTCTTCTCATACCCCTCCACTCCTGTTATATAGATATTTGACTTCTGCAAGCTCACTTTTAACCCAGCAACCTTCTCCAATTCATGTAACACTCCCACTAAGATGTTTATAGAGGCTTGATCCCCTCTGGAGAAGAACATGAGGTCATCCGTGAAAGAAAAATGAGTTATACCTAATTTTGTGCACTTTGATGGAAGTGAAATTAGGTAGTGTTGGTTCTATTTTTCAACAGCTGTAATAAGTATTCCAACCCGAGTAAAAATAGGGTGGGTGATATTGAATCGCCCTACCTTAATCCCCTTCTACCCTTGAACCAGCCATGCATAGTTCCATTTATTGGAATTGAATAAGAAGCCAACTGCACACATTTTATAACGCAACCAATAAACTGAGGAAGGAAGCCCAAGCATGTCATCATATTCTGAAGGAAGTACCACTCCACCATATCATAGGCTTCAGTGATGTATACCTTGATCATACAACTAGGTGAAATTCTCTTTCGTGTGTAATCCCTCACAAATTCCTAAGTAAGGAACACATTATCCATCACACTTCTTCCTAGGATAAAAGTCATCTGTGTTGGATCAACGACTTTCCTGATCACTTGAATCATTCTCTCATTCAACACTTTTGTAATCACCTTCTAAGTTACAATCAGGCATGCAATTGGCTTAAAATTTGTAACCTTAGGGGCAAACTTCTTCTTCGGAATCAAGGTAAGGGTGTAATGATTTATCTGCTTCAGGAGTTTTCCTGTTGAGAAAAATTCCTGCACAGCTGCAATTAAACTTTGCCTTACTCTCTCCTATTGTTGCTTAAAGAATGCTGATGTATAGCCATCCGGTCTGGGTCCTTTTTCATCCCCTATATCAAACACTGCCTTCTTGATCCCTTCTTCCCTAATGGGAACAACTAACCCTTCTCTTGTTTTCTCATCTAAAGTTTGTCCATTAGTGACTATATTGGCTTCTATTGGATCCGTAGGTATGAAAGTTCCAAGGAGTCCTTGGTAGAAGTTCATGCAACATTGCACCACTTCTTCCATTGAAGTTGTTAGGTTCCTATCATCCTTTATGATATGGGAAATTTTGTTTTGCTTTCCCCTTTTCTGCACCACTGAGTGGAAATATTTATTGTTTTTTATCAGCCTCCAGTACATGCTTACATTTGCTTTATATTGGTAAAATAGCCTTTCAGCCTCTAATAAAAACACTACATGCTTGCATATGGACTTCACCTCTAAGCTCAATTCTGCGTCTTCGAGTCTATCTCAAGATGCTCTATAGGCTAATTGAAAGTTCTCCTACGTTTTTTTTTCTTTTCAGATACATTCTTATAAACCGTGGAGTTCAATAGTTTCAATTCACCTTTCAAATCTTTCAGCTTCTTACACAACACAAACTGGGCCGACCCTGCAACTCGTCTCTCCCAACCATTTTCCACCACCTCGTTTATCTGGGGGTGCTGTAACCACATATTAAAAAACTTAAAAGGCCTTTTATCGATCATTTCCATGTGATAAAACTCTACCAGTACAGGGCAATGGTCCGAATCAGCCCTCATTTCCAAGAAATGTGCAAAGCAATTAACATAATCATTCCATGCTTGATTTAGTAGAACTATGTCCAATTTCGCCCCCAACTGGTTTTTATTCCATGTATAGAATTCCCCAAGGCTTAGAGCGTCTTCCAGCTCCATTTGCATTCTGAAATTCATTAAATCCTTCATCAGATAAGCTGACGGAGGTTAGCAACCAAGCCTCTCTTAGGTAGCACATACATAGTTGAAATCTCCCAAAATGATCCAAGGTCTCCTTGTGTCTCCATAGGAGTCCTGTAGTTTCTGCCTTAGTGCCCTTCTCTGTGTAACAGTATATAACCCATAAACAACAGAGGCTGTAAAGGATAAATGATTGATATTACATTGCACTTCCATATGTATAAATTGTTCTCCAATCTCCAAAATCTAACATTTATAGGCAATTATGTTCCATAATATGCAAATTCTTCCTCTATTTATACAATCAAAGTTGTGAGAATACCCCAATCCTCCAAATCTTGATTGCATCAATTTTCCCAAACTGTCTCCGGTGAGCTTTGTTTCCAAAAGACATGCAAATTTGCGGTGGTGGTGCCTGAGAAGGCTGGCCACACTGCTCTGTTTTGAGGCCTTATTTAAGCCTCAAACATTCCATAAGAGAATCTTCATTTAACAGAAGGAGGAGGCCACACTCCTCCTACTTTCCTTAACTTATCCTTGTTGCACATATCCTCTTCCATTCTTATGTTCCCAATCTATCTTACATTTCCGTGTGCTGCCTCAGCGCTATTCGTTGGCAACATTGTTTCTTTTCCTTTACTACCATTCTTATTGGTCATTAACATCTGCCATGACTCTTCATTCTAGCTCTGTATACCATTGTTATTTCCCCTGCTTTCTATTCCTCTTGCACCTACTTCTTTATGTGATTGTTGTTCCACCCCTCAGATAGGCTTGACCACTTGATCTCCCCCTCCTGTGTTATTTCTTTTGCTTGTGGACCCATCCCATCTTCTTGCTGCTGACTTCTCTCACCTTTGGGTTTGACACTTGCTGTGTTCCCCATGTTGTTATTGTCTTACATCTGCTTCTTTTTATTCTTACCTTTACAGTCAAATGGGTTATGGCCAAATCGCTTGCAGTGGCAGCAATAACTTGGAAATGTCTCATAAAGAACTCCTTGGGTGTATCTTGTACCCCTAGGCAATCTCACATTAAAGCTAATTACGGGTACTTTGGCAACATTTACTTCACCTAACAACCTTGCATATCCTGTACGTGATCTGTTGCTAGTTCTCATATTAGTGCATAAAGGCCTTCCTAGGCAAGAACTGAGCTTAGACAAGGCTTTTTCATTCCACAATTCTAGTGGAATGTTGGCTAATTATATCCAGATAGGCACCTCCATAAATTCGCTGTAATCTAATGCAAACCTTAGTTTCAACATTTTCAGTAACAAAGTTCACCCCTACACCACATACGGGCCACCTGCCAGAACTGCAGTGCGATACTCGTTAGTCTCAAACTAAAACACCAACCAGCCCTAGTTATGGGGTAACAAGTTGCAAGGAACCTTCCATTTGGCTCCTAAACCCTCAATAACTTTCAACCACCCGGGGAGCTTACCAGTAAGGCAGCCAACCAGACAAAACCCACAAGTTTGATCAATGTTATTTGCATCTTCAACTTCCAAAAGAACCTCATCTTCTACCTGAACATACGCCAGACACAGTCCCTTAGTCATCTCTCGATTATTTCTGAAGAGGCTTACGTATGAGGCTTCGGTTTATCTCCTTCAATTAGTTCAGAACCTCGAGTCAGCCTTTTATCAAGCACCTTCTGTGTAGACTCACCCTCCTCTGACCTTTCGAACTCATTTTGCATTGACTCATCCTCCTTCTGTGTATCTGATGCTGGCTGTGGCATTTTATCATACATTTTCAAGGCAGATTCATCACCATTGGAATCCTCAGTATTAGAATCTTCACTTCCCAAATCAATGTCCTCTTCAGCTTTGGATGCATCCTCATCCCCCAGCTGAAGAGATAACACACCTGTACTCAATTTTAAAGATTTTCAAAGCATACCTGGTTTACTTACAGTAGCTGCCTGCTTACGAGGCACTACACCAGTACTCAATTTTTCATTGGTCGAAACATACCTGGTTTGCCCACAATAGCCAGCTGCTCACGAGGTTTGCCTTGCTGTGCTAGTCATCGTTCCCCGACACTAGTTGGAACCAAACCCGCTATCCCTAGCTTTAGCGCCACAACCAATATTATGAATACCGTACCGGATTTAGTACCGGATTAAATTCTGGTACAGTATTGTATCGGTACCGATTAATACTGGGTACCGTTTCAAGTAATTTTTTAAATTTATAAAATAATCCCTAAATTTTCAAAAATTATAAAATAGTTCATTATCATATTGTACAGTTATAGTTTATTTAATTTAACTTATTTTATATCTTATCCATTTTAGTTTATATATATCTCTATTATATTCTAA
>JANSVA010447824.1:0-17043 GCA_025504915.1 Erythroxylum reticulatum | reverse complement strand
GTCTGAAATGCATAATTAAATGCACAAAGGTTTCTAAGTTGAAATTGATACCTTCAAATATGATACTTCTGTACCTTCCTTCTGTCACAATGCCAACTACCTGAAAACTTTCATCTTTGGTAGAAACTCCAAATTGACTCCCTGATGCCCTTGATATGTGATGTGATACATAGAAACCTGCAGTTTCAGCTACACTACATGCATCGTCTATATTCTTCACATCCACTTGAATCTGTTCTTCTGAAAGATCATCTTCATGTCCTTCAGGAAACATCTTCTTCTTCCGTTTTTCTTCATTTCTCACAGGGGTTGAACATCTTGGTTGTATATCTGGATCAATCTTTATTGTTGCTTTACTTGTAATAAGATAGATTGTATAACGATCCTTTAAAATCTTCAATAGATATGGTTCTAACTTTTCATCTCGTAGAATACCATATAGTCTTCGTTCTTCATGACTAAGAAGTTGTATTGTCTGATCATTTATTGGTATAGGCTCGACTTCTACGATGACTGTCTGCTTAGAAGGTTCTCTGATAATAATTGAACTTCTGTTTCAAACAGGTACTAATTCTTCTATAACCTTCAATTTTAAATCCTTTTTTTTGACTAGTTGAGAAGCATTGTAAGGTACTAGCCGGTGTTCAACTGTCTGTGCCTTCTATTGAACATCAAATGAAAAAAAACCTTGTTTTTACTAAGCTTCATCTTGTTTTGTTCTTCTGATGGTTTGGAAGAGAGTCATTGTTGACTCTTCTTCCTCTCAAATACTAACTTCCTTTTTATCTCTATCTCTCCAAATGATTTTGCTAATTGACTTTGCAAGATAGAGAAAATTGATTTGGTAGGCTGCTATCGTTACTCTTGCTTCTCAAAATCTCCACTAAGAACCAAAGCTTTTTGCTTTTTCTATTCCTATTGTTGTAAGGTCAATAATCTTGGTGACCTTCTTGATTGTTTAGACTTTTCTAATTAGAGCGTCTCAGCCTTCCTCTTCGAAGACACTTGTTGAGTTAATTGTTGAACCCTACTTTCCTCCCTCTATAGAGTCGTCTTGTCTTGTATTGATGCATCAGCTAATTGTTCAGTCTTTTCTTTAGTGGATACTCTTCCTATTGATCAAGGTTTTATTTGCCTTTCAGATAGAACATGTTCACTCCTGCTTCGTCTTACTATAAGCTCCCCCTCAGACTTTGCTTTTAGTGTAAAACCTATATCCGCTTCAACTTCAATCTTTATTCCCATTCTGAGAATAGTAGTGGCATTAATAACACTCTTCACATTCATCTTTACCCTATTACCTCAATCTAGTAGGATTCCAGATTCTCTAAAGAAGATTGTCAACAGCATACCGTACAGTAAAGAGCTATAATAATCTCCCTTAGACTTTATCATGTTCTTATTAATGGGTTAGTGAGTAAGTAGATGAAACAAACAATGTTCATCAATCATTGTCACCATGTCCTTAAAGCTTGCTCTTGGTAGAACATAATGGATAAGCAGTGAATGAAGAACCCTAGCCTTCGTAACGAGGGCTGAAGCCTTCTTGACTCCTAGATCACTATATCCATATAATTTTCGATTGATGTGAGCTTTATCTACACGACCTTGAGTGATCCATTTTGTATTGTTAAACAGATTTGCCCTAATACTTAGACACCCAATAGCCTTCTTAATAGAATCTTGTATGACTATAACCTACAACCCATATACCATTGATATTAAGGTGTTATCCACTACCTTTGCATTCTTCCAGAACTCATATATTTCATTCAAATAGATTGTCTCAAGAATGTTGAAATTTTTTTTCCAGCCAATTGCCCAAGAAATTAACTTATGACCAAGAAAATGACAACCTCCACTTTTATTCTTTCAATCAATTCTATCTCCAGCATAATTAGCATCACAGTAGCCAATTAACCTGAAATCTTTACCTTTCACATACATTAAGCAAAGATCAGTAGAACATGCCAAGTATTTCAATATTCTTTTAACAGCAATATAATGAGATTCTCTAGGATCTGCTTGAAATCTTGCACGTAAAAAAACACTAAATAGTATATCAAGTCTGCTTATAGTTAGGTAAAGTAAAGAACCAATAATTCCTCTGAAAAGGGTTTGATCAATCTTCTTACCAGCTTCATCCTTTGACAAGAGGATTGAAGGATGCATAGGAGATGACAAAGGTTTGACCTTCTCCATTTTATATTTGACTAAAAGTTCTTTGATACATTTTTGTTGATGAATAAAAATCTTTTCTTTCATTTGTTTAATTCATAAAACAAGAAAGAATTTCAATTCACCCATCATACGCATTTCAAATTCACTTTTCCTAAGATTTTCAAAACTCGAACATAACTTCTTAAAAGTTGCATCAAAAATAACATCATCAACATATATTTGTAAAAATATAAATTCATTTTTAATATGTTTTCTAAACATAGTCTTATTTACTTGACCTCTAATAAAGACATTTTTAATCAAAAACAAACTCAGACGATCATACCAAGCACGAGGTGCTTGTTTTAATCCATATAAAGCTTTATAAAGTTTATAGACATAATCTAGTTTATTAGTATCTTCAAAACCAGGGGGTTGCTTTACATAAAATTCTTCATCTAAAAAACCATTCAAAAAGGCGCTTTTTACATCCATTTGAAAAAGTTTTATATTATGACAAACAACATATGCAAGCAAATTCCTAATAGATTCTAGTCTAGCTACAGGAGCATATGTTTCATTATAATCTATTCCTTTTGGTTGATTATGCCCTTGAGCTACAATCTCGCTTTGTTACGGTTTACTCTTCCTGACTTGTCTAGTTTATTTTTGAATACCGATTTGGTTCATATGATAGACTTATTGGATGGTCTAGGAACTAAAGACCATACTTTGTTCCTTGTAAATTGATTTAACTCTTCTTGCATCGCTAAAATCCAAGCTTTGTCTTCAAGAGTTTTGTTAGTTTTCTTAGGTTCTAATTTAGAAATAAAAGCTATATTTGCCTCTCTTCTAAATTTAGACCTAGTTCTCACTCCTTCTGATGTTTCTCCTATAAGCAGATTTTTTGGGTGAGAAGATTTGTATTTCCAATCTTTTCTTGGAATAAAGTTTTCAGAAATATCTCCTACCTTATTAGGCGGATCATCTGGTGGTGATGTGTCTAGATTATTAATTAAAGGAGAAGATAAAGTTTCATCATCAGGGTCATCTCTTCTATCTAGATGAGAATCATCATCAAATTTAATATGCATAAATTCTTCAATAGATTTAGAAACAAGATTATAAACTCTATAAGCTTTAGAAGTAATCGAATATCCTAGAAAAATTCCTGAATTAATCTTAGAATCAAATTTATCAAAGTTTTCTTTTGTATTCAATATAGTGCATTTGCAGCCAAAAGGATGGAAGTAAGATATATTAGGTTTTCTTCCTTTCCGTAACTTATACGGAGTTTTATTTAAAATAGGTCACAAAAATACTCTATTTTGAATATAACAAGATGTATTTATAGCTTCTGCTCAGAAATACTTAGGAAGATTCATTTCACATAGCATAGTCCTTGCCATTTCCTGAATCATCTTATTCTTTCTTTCTACAACTCCATTCTGTTAAGGAGTTCTAGGAGCAGAGAAATTATGGAAAATTCTATTCTCTTCACAAAATATTTTAATTTTTCATTCTCTAATTCTTCACCATGATCACTCCTAATTCCAACAGTAGAAAATCCTTTTTCATTCTGTAACTTTTTGGTTAAAACCTTAAAACATATAAGAGATTCATCTTTATATGATAAAAACAATATCCAACAAAATCTAGTGAAGTCGTCAACAATTACAAGACCATACTTCTTTTCACCAAGACTTAGTGCTCTAGTTAGACTGAATAAATCTATATGTAATAGCTCTAGAGGTCTAAACGAAGTTACAATATTTTTAGAGGAAAAAGATGTTTTTAACTTGTTTTCCTTTTTGACAACTCTCACAAAAGAAATCTTTGTTAAAACATATCTTTGGTAATCCTCTTACCAAATTATGTCTAACTAACTTGGAAATATGTTTAAAAATAACATGACCTAGATTTTTATGTCAAATCAAGTTTTCCTCATTTGTTGATATAAAACACGAAATATTTTGACTTTTCAAATCATCTAAGTTAATTTTATAGAGATTATTTCGTCTCTTGGCAGAAAAGAATATGGAATTGTCCTTGTTTTTTACTACACAAGAATTTTATTTAAAGGATACTTCAAAACCAGAATCACATAATTGACTTACACTAATTAGATTATGCTTTAAGCCTTCAACAAGCAGAACATTATCATTAGATGAAAAAGAATCTTTACCAATTTTGCCTATTCCAACTATTTTTCCATACTAGTTGTCTCCAAAAGTTACTAATCCTCCTTGCTTATATTGCAGGTCTAGCAATATAGACCTTCTTCCCATCATATGTCGTGAGCATCCACTGTCTAAGTACTATTAGCACTAGCTACTTTTTCCAAGAAAGGAGATCTTCAGTATATATTATATCCTTGTGAGGTACCTATATTTTCTTAAGTCCTTTGGGGTTAGCCTTACAATTTTTCATCGAATAATAAGAAAATTGTTTCTTTTTCTTTCTGTTAGGAACAAAACTCTTATTATAATGAACATTACTATTATTAAAACCTAAACCACTCTTATCATTTGGATGTCTATATCTTCCACTCATATCATTCATCCTTTTTGTCCTTTCAGTAAATGTTGATAAATCTACTAAGCGATTGTTAATATTACTTTCTTTTTCTTATCGTCTACTTGTTTCTTAAGGCAGATGTTTTTTTCATATAAAAGTTATGTGTTCTTCAGACTTTAAACAAATTTCTTTTTCAATATCCTATATTGTTTTAAGATAGCATGTGAATCTTATAACAATTCTAAATAAGCATCCTGAAGATCACCAAAGTTAGAAATTACATCATTATCGCATCCCCTTTCAACTAGCAAGCATATATTTGTTTATTCTGATGTTTCTGAGTCGAATTCAGATTGAGACGAATTTAGATCTTCCCATGTTTCCATCATGATCTTTTTATTTTCTTTACTTTTCTTCTTTTTTTTTAGCAACCGGCATTCAGACTTATAATGTCTTGGTTTATTGAACTCGTAGCAGACGATAGAACTTTTCTCATTCTTTAAATCGTCTTTTCTATTCTTCTTAAAAGAGAAGTATTTATTTACCTTTGATTTCTTTTTCCTCATCCTCCTAATCTTTCTTGAAATGAAGGATAGTTCATCATCATCTTCACTTGAATATTGATTAGATTCACTAGCATCATCATTCTTGATTTCTTCAATCTTTAATGCTTTTGAAGATGTGCTTTTGTTTTTATGTATCTTTTGATTCTTCTAACCAGCCTTTAATGCAATAGATTTATCTCTTTTAAGTTTATCTTCTACATTAAGCTCTACTTCATGAATTTTTAGTGAACTAAGCAATTAATCAAGCTTTAGCTTACTTAAATCCTTCACCTCTTATATTATCGTTACTTTGGTCTCTATCTTTTTAGAAGACTCCTGAGAATCTTTCATCATGATCTTGACTATCGTAGATTCTCCCAAGAGCTTTAAGTCTGTTAACAATTTTTTGGAATCGTCCAAACATTTGATCAATAGTCTCATCATCTTTCATCTTGAATAGCTCATATTAATGAACAAGAATACTAATCTTGGACTCTTTCACTTGATTTGTGCCACCATGTGTAATGGCTAATGTGCCTCACATTTCCTTTGCAGATTCACATCCATGAACCTTATCTTATTCACTTATGCTTAGAGCATAATTTAAAAAGAACTTGACTTTTGAGTTTAATTGAAATCGAGCTTTCTGATTAGTTGACCATTTGTCATGAGAGATGCTATTGCCTTTGTCATTTGTTGGTGTATATGGACCATTCTTAATGATATCCCAAAGATCAATATGTGTAGATTCTATAAAGAATCACATCCTATCCTTCCAATAATGATAATCTTTACCACTGAATGCACGAGGTCTTGTGTTCGAGACACCTCCAAGTATGAAAAGATGTGATTCAGCCATGGATCTTTATCCTCACTTTGTAACAGTGTTTCTTAGAAACCTTTCTCGGATACCAATTGAAGTAAATCACTTGTTAAAATAGAAATCATGTATAATATGTAAAATACATAAGATGGGTGGTTGAATTGTGTAAAATTTTCAAAAATATTATTCTTTAGAAATTTCTTCAATTTCTTTACAAATTCAGATGATCATAAAACAATTCACTTTAAGTCAATGAGTAATGCAATAGTAAAAATTATTATCTACTCTTCTAACAAGAAGAAAAATTAAAAGATAAGGGTTAAAGAATAGATGACGTGATTTTGTATTGGTTCACCCTTAACCTTGGGCTACGTCCAGTCCTCAGTGTTTGTTTGAGATTTCACTATACTATTCAACTTTACAAGTATTCTTTCTATACTTGCAGAGCCTCTTCAGGTCTCTCTTACAAAGTATTCTTTATCTATTTTCTTAGTCTCTCCAGGCTTACAAGTATTCTTTCTACACTTGCAGAGCCTCTTCAGGTCTCTCTTACAAAGTATTCTTTATCTATTTTCTTAGTCTCTCCAGGCTCTAGCCTTTCTTTCTCTTGCAAAGATATTGTTTGAGCTTTACGTTACAGATGTATTCTCTCTCTTTCTTTCGTTCTTAAGTATAGAGTTTCTCTAAGTATTGTACAATCAGATTTTCTTTCTTGTAAAAACATTATTTAGTTTACAACTAAAGCTAGTATTTATAGCCTAAGTCTTCAACCGTCTTCTTGAGAAAACTGCTTCTTGAATCTTCTAGAAACCATTATTAATTGAGTCCTGTAACTAACTCCAACTAAGTAATTGACTGACGTTCTAGAATAGTTTTCATTTGCATCATCTGGTACAATGCTTCTTCTAATGTTGCGCTTCGTCTAATGTCACGCTTTCGTCTTCTTATGTTGACCTCCTATCTTATGTTTACCTTCTTACGTCATCCGTCTTGAGTTTAAAGTATCTTTTGAGTTTGACTATGCATCTTCTGGGTTTGACTATACATCTTTTGGATTTGACAATGTGTGTCACTTGCATTTTTCTGCGCACTTAATAAACTCATCAAAACAGTTCACACATTCCTAATATTATTATTATTTGATTGTCATCCAAATTAGTAAAAGTGAAGTCTTCTTGACTTAACAAAAATTAGTCTGGTCTAAGCATCTTCAGCCAAGAGCATTAACAATCCTTTGGCTTGCAATGCTAAACAAGCTTCCTACTATTATTAAGATTGCAAGGTTTACTTATCTTACTAATTCCTGTCATCTTTACAAAGGGGATGAGGAAACCTCAGACCATCTTTTCTTCAAATACAATTATGTTAGAGATTCTTGGAAATCATTGATGCAAAGTGTTGTTTAAGTGAATTTATAGAAGTTTTAAGTCAAATTAAGCCTTAGCGTGTTGATTTGAGATTTTATAATAAAACTATCAAATGGTGCTTTTGCATCTCTTTCTATCCTAAGTCTCCATAATTTGGAAGGAAAGGAACAACATAATTTTTCATAACAAGTGCCTCTCCAGATTTCAACAGACTAGAGCTCACATTGGCATATATAGACATAAGGATTTGGACTTGCATTATCTCAATGATGTCTAGAGAGTATAAACACATGCCTGAGTTATATTTGCCTTAAATATTTGTCTGATGTAATCATATAATGTTTCTATATCTTCACATTATAAGGTGATTGTATTGATATCATCTATGCTGACTTTTATGGCTTAATTTAATTCAACTTTTCCATAAAAAAATGATAGTCTATTCACAACAATAGAATAGTCTATTAACTATGTCTCCTTAGGTGATGAAATGAAAATTGTTGTTAAATTTGGACTTTTCGCAACTATTTTAAAATTCATCGCATAAAGTCTTGGTTTTGGCAATGTTATATGGTATCATCACTGAAGGAGTTTATTTGGCAACGAGATTCATGAATCGTTGTGAAAAAAACACCTACTTTTGTGATAGTTTTCCTATTCACCGCCAAAGTTCAGGCGCTTGGCGACAATAAATGGAAACTTCACAAAAAACTAGAACCTTTTGCGATGCAATGGTAATTTGTCGCAAAATGTTAACTTTTTGCCACTAAACCTTGTACTCGTTCCTAAAGGTTAATATTAAAGAATTTATAATTAATTATATTAATTTGATAATTTTTTAATGGTAAGTGTGCTTAATAATCCTAAGGTTGATTATAATTAACATTCATGTATGATTTTTCATAATTTTTCATTTGACTTCTTTATAAAATTTTTAAATATATATATTTAATGTTTTAAAACTATAAAAATTATCTTTTTGGATATAAAAAGCTAATCATAAATAAAATTTTAATAATAATAAGATAAGAAATAAAAAATTTAAGTTGAATAATATTCTTAAATCTAAAAATTGTAAAATGTTTTCAAAGTTTTAAACATATTATTGGAAAACATATGATTGGTAGATAACTTAAATTTTGGAAAGTGAATACTTTTGGATATAAGAAGATAAACATTCCTAAAATTTTAATGTTAATAAGATCAAAATATCATACTTTTAAGTTTACTACTATTCTTAATCATTAATATTTATAAACAGTAAAATAATAATACATATAAATATTATAATATCGTAAGTAATATATATATATATATGGTAATTAGTACAAGATATTAATTAGAAGTTTAACAATTCTTACAGACAAAATAATAAATAAAATTTCAAACCTAATATTCCATTCAAAAGTTAAAAATTAATTATCTTTTTTAATTTTAAGTGACATTAGAGTCAGTAGAAAAGGTAAAAGGGTTGCCAATGTCTAGATCCCCAGAAAGCCTCCTTGCATATTCCAAGCCATCAATTGAAACACTTAAAGATCGTCCCTCAGAGTCCAGTGAATTGACACCCCTTTCCAACAACTTCTTTGCTTTAACTAAATTTACAGAAGATAAAGTGAATGATTTTCCATATCCAGTATAGATGAACTACATATATTATGAATTTCAAATAATGGAAAAAGATAATAGAACAGTCAAAGATAAATCAAACGATATTGGGAAGTCAAATTTGAACATATAAATACGCGATTGATAAACTCCATGATCGTCAAGATGAACAGACATAGTTTTTGCATTCAACCACTGTTTCGAAACAACTGATTTCCCTAATCCTGTACAAACCATCAAGACATCACCACCACCTTCATTTCCATTTATTTTCTCTTGAAGATTCGAGGCAGCTTAACACAACATATAGTATATACAATCAGATGTTCATAAAATACCTTCATAATAGAAAATGAGATACTGATAACAAAGAAAAAGAGCTAGTTTGGATAATAATAAGAACTTTAAGGAAGAATACCAATCATGAGCCGATCTCTAAATGACATGGGACTTGAACCGTTGGACTCTTAAGACACTAATCTACATCTCCACCAAAAATATTAGCTATTTGTAATTATTTTGAAGAGATTGAGAGAAAAATGTGGGACTAGTCTGATTTGGTGCGCACGGCATTGTGTTGAAAGTCTCACAGTCGTGATTTAATTTCATTGGTGTGCATGAGTATGATTTTTTGTTCCAAACCCGTGACTCTTACACAACTTTGAGTTTATGTTGCATGGCTATAACTTAATTTATTTAGTAAGGTTATTTGATTTAAGTTGAAAATTTTGACTATGCTAGAATGTGATAACCAGAAAGATTTCATTGAATAGGCTTCGGTATTTTGACAATATATTATTCTGCAGTTATTCGAATGGAATGATTTTTATTTGGAGTAACTAAGAGACATAGGAATACAGCTTATCTAAAGTAATATAATTTTAATTCAGTCTCTAAGACTTTCAATTTCTGTATGGAAATTGAGTATAATGTACTATTATAGAATGAGAATAGTCTGAAAATATTTGGAATATAACTTTCAAAATACAGAACCAAATTGAATGATTTTGATTCCATTAGAAAATTAAGACAATGGAGTAAGTTTTTCTAGAAGAAAGTATCACCAAATTACTTCATTTGCATTGTCTAATCGATCATGGAAAATGGACCTAAAGGTTTGGAAATTTGGAGAAATTTATAAGAAGAAAAGAGAGTTTGGATATGTGTAACCTTGTAATGTTGGAATAACATTAGTGAATGAATTATTGATATCAAAGTAACAAAGGTATGAGTTTATTCGAGAATAAAGATATTCACATGATTGAAGTTGTGATTCAAAGAAGAGGAGTAAAGTGTATCAAGTTAAAGTGGATGAGAATTTGATAATAAGAGAAAATAATGCTAGAAAGGAAATGATGAATTATTGAATTATGAAATGAAAATGACCATAAGATATGAAGTTTGATAATATACCCAGGATTGTCATTGAGCATGCATTTTACATAGTTCATATATACATTTGTACATAAGTAAATGCTTATAATTGTGAAAAGTTATTAATATGTTTTTGTGCAATACATATATTGCATAATTTGGATCTGCAGGGTAAACGTCCACATTCAGACGTTTCCAAAACTTAGAAGAAAATGCTAATCTGGATTGCACTATGAGTATACCTAGATGGTCTTACTTTATTGTTGTTTTGTTATATTATGAATTGTGTGATTATAAATGATACTTGAATGTGATTATAATGATTTTGGATAGTGCATGTTCGAGGAGTTTACTAAATGTGAAGATATCGAAGTGTTAATTGTATGTGAATTTAATGAAATAAGTAATACATGATTTGATTGTTAAACGCCTGCATATGAAAGAAAAAGTATTCTCAACTTAATTGTTGAATGCTAGATCAAAGTCTAATGATGAATGTTAAAGTGATTATCAACCCGAAATCATGTGACTGATTGAAAATACATGAATGTGATGCATTCCATTACATGAATGCATGAAAGATAAAGGCAGTTATGACTGGAGTAGCCACCGAAAAGAACTTAAAGCTCAGACTGTGAAAGAGAGCCTTAGGCTGAGTTGTGAGTGTACCCTGTATCCACTAACAAATATGGGACATTATCTAATTCAGCTCGATATCCACAATGGATATGGGCCAGCATGGTATCCACTAAGGGATATGGGCTAGTGAAAAAGGCATTCGGTGACAATAAAGTAACAAATTAAAAGTGAGTCTCATGTGCACTGCATATGCATGATATGAATGATTATAACAATTTGAATGACTTCTGAATGTGATATGTGTTGAATGTAAAATGTGAAATGATTGATTCAATGTATGTTATTCAATATGATTAATACTGAAATGATGTGAATTATATGAATATTGAATTGTATGTGTTATGTGATGAATGAGTCATCGAGGATGGTCACTCACTGAGTTTGCAAAACTCACCAAAAATTTGCAATATTTTTTAGGCTTAGAAGAGTTACCCTATCAGGAAAACAGGAGTATAGTCACTGTTTTCAAGTAAGAGAAAGAGGTCGGGATCAGTTCGTGTCTACATAAGTATTTTCATTATTTTTTGTATGAAAGAATGTATTCCGTAAACCTTGTATCATATAATTTGAATATATTTCTGAATGTAATAACTTCCGAAATTGGGAAATGTTTTGCAAATGAGATTGATCAATAATGTAATAATAATTATGATTTCGGTGTTAAGAAATAAAGGTAGGGACCTGAAATTGATTATTGATTTTTGCACACGTGTTTGATAAATTAGAAAATTTGTACTGAGTTTTGAGTGTTTGACTATTCTAATATACCACCCTTACGGGGTGTGTACTTGGACATCACTTAGGATGTCGGTTACGTGTCTTGAGAGGGTAGGGTGCTACAATTTGGTATCAGAGCCCAGAATTAGTATCTTATAGAGGTTTTTCTGGAATATGTGTCAAGGTACATATATTTTAGATATGTCATAGCATGTTATAGCAACTGATCCCTAGTTTGAGTCACACACATGAGCATATGCTAAGAGTTGAGTTGATAAAGTTAGTGAGAAAAGTGATGCTTTTTCAGAATGTGAGAAAATGAAATTTTGTGTATAATTAGACATGAGACATAGTATATGGGTACATATGACAGATAATGATTCAACATATTTGTATTGTTGGAGGTATTACTAAATACGACATCAATATTGTACTGTGGTGTTATATCCCTGAATGTGATATAAAAGTGAATGTATTATCATAGATTGTTTGAGGAAAATAGGGAGACAAGTAGAAACGATGAGATTAAAGTGTACAATTAGAATGTAATGAAAACAGAAATTGTTATGATCTTAAGAAGATGAAATTGGAACCGAAGGGGTTGTTTGATTAATGTGACAAGAGTTACAATCCACCGTAAGAATATGTTAGTAGAAATTGAGATTAGAATTTCATGATGATTATACATCTATAATTCTGAATTGAAAAAGGATATGCATCTAGAAGATGAATAAATGGCAATAGGAAGATGAGATAAAGAAAAAGATGATGAATCAAAGGAGAAGAGATAATGTACCCAATATACTAGTTGAATTATTATGATATGATGTAACATTAGAAGAGGTAAATTTTATAAAATTAGGGTAAAGTTAATGTAAGTATGTTTCAATGTGAGGAAACCCCAATCATGGAAAGGATAAAGAGAGAAATATTATCTAGGATCAATTGAGATCAAAATATTACTATTGTAAGATAATTGGTGATTTGTCAAAAATAAATCTCTGGATAAAATGGGATGACCTTGATGATCTACACCTAAGCATATTTGACAATAATGATGTCTACTACTTCATTGGGTTTTGGTAACCAGAACATTATGACCTTGTAAGAAACAATAGAAATTGATCTTCTTGAGATACTAAGAATATTTGATAAGCAGTGATTGAAACAGTAGATTGATAAAGGTTACATAAATAATATGGATGATAGAAACAAGAAATCTTCTTTCAAAGAATTTCATCAAATTAGATTACGCAAACTAGATATTTTATTCCTAAGAATGATTAATGAAGGAATAAATTAGAAATGATATTAGAGTCCTAATCCTAATGGAGGCTCAAGGATAGGATGTAGAATATGTTACTCACAGTGTATGCATTTTGTTGATGTAAAATATCCAACTAAGAGATTGGATTCTTGAATTTGAGGTGACATTAAGTGTAAGAGATACAAATCAAATCTGATGAATGTGTTACTAACATAGGAAATTAAGATTTCAAATAAATTGAAATGTGTAGAGAAACTAGTATGAATGAACAAGCATTAGAATAAATCCATGTGAAAATTAGAGAAAATCATTTGAGAAAAGAAGTCATTTGAGAAAACTAAAATAACATGAGATAATACTGAAGTAAATCACTTATTAATATAGAAATCACGTATAATGTATAAAACACACAAGAAGGGGGGTTGAATTGTGTAAAATCTTCAGAGATATTAATCTTTAGAAATTTCTTGGATTTCTTTACAAATTCAGATGATCACAAAATAATTCACTCAATTTGATGAATAGTGAAATTACAAAGAAAATTATTATCTACTCTTCTAACAATAAGAAAATTAAAAAGATAAGGATTAGAGAATAGACGCCACGATGTTATATTGGTTCACCCTTAACCTTGGATTACGTCCAGTCCTTAGAGTTCTTTTGAGATATCATTATACTCTTCAACGTTATAAGTATTCTTTCTACACTTGCAGAGCCTCTTCAGGTCTCTCTCGTAAAGTATTCTTTATCTGCTTTCTTAGCCTCTCCATACTCTAGCCTTTCTTTTGCTTGGAAAGATATTGTTTGAGCTTAATTTTACAAATGTATTTGCTCTCTTCCTTTCACACTTGAGTGCAGAGTTTCTCTAAGTATTGTACAATCAGATTGTCTCTCTTATATTGTATCTCATTATAATCGTCGTTTAGTTTACAACTATAACTAGTATTTACAACCTAAGTCTTTAGCTATCTTCTTGAAAAAACTACTTCTTGAATCTTCTAGAAACCTTTATTAGTTGAGTCCTGTAACTAACTCCAACTAACTAACTATTTGACGTTCTAGAATAGTCTTCATTTGTATCGTCTGGTACGATGCTTCTCCTGTTGTCATGCTTTCGTCTGATGTCACGCTTACGTCTGGTGTATCTAAGACGCTTTGTAGTATAAGTAAATATCATCTTGAGTTAACCTTTATCTTCTTGTGCTGACTGTCTTATATTGACCTTGTATATTCTTATGTTGACCTTCTGTATCTTCTTATGTTGACATTCTTATGTTAAGTATCATCTTGGTTTGACTATGCATCGTCTTAAGTTGACTATTTGTGCTACATACATTTTTCTGTGCATTTAACAAACTCATCAAACAATTCACACACTTCTAAGATTATTATTATTTAATTTTCATGAAAATTAATAGAAGTGACGTCTTCTTGACTTAACAATCTTCCCTTTTCTGATGATAACAAATAATCATAATATGAGAAGATAAAATAATATTCAAATGAATAAACAAATAATGTTTAAACGAATAACAATCAAAGTAAGACACAAGATATGTATAAAATATACAATGCTTTCTAATATTTTCAATTTTCCCTTTTTTCCTCTTCTCCCCCTATTTGTTATTAATCAAAAAGATAGCTTATCTTAGACGCTTCAAAATTTTAGAATACATATGTTGAATATTAGTGCGGATCGTCTTAACGTCTTCTTTAATAGAAACACATAGAAGTATTATTTCCTCATAAAGATCACCCACTGAATCACCCAGTTCATCAACCTTAATATGAATTTCGTCAATATTTTTTACTAAGGTGTCCTGAACTTCCTTCTGCTTGTGACTAGCTTTAGTCTAATTGATGAAATGCTTCAATAACTCCTAATTAACTGTAGGATCTTGTTATATTTCACTAAGTGGATGAAGGTGTTCAACAATAGATGGTTGTCTAGATGAAATGTCTAACTCTATGATTTTGATTGAGGGTAATTTGAAAGATTGTTTTCTTTCTGGAAGATCAAGATCATTGTTTTCCTTTTGGGAGATCAAGATCATCAGGTCTGGGTAGTTTATAAATTAGTTGCCTAAGAAGGTGTAACATATTTTCAACTAAATGTATGAAACCTAAGGGTCTAAAATGTATGATTAAATGCCCAAAGATTTCTAAGTTGAAATTAATACCTTCAATTGTGATACTTCTATACCTTCCTTCTGTCACAGTGCCAACTACCTTGAAACTTTCATCTTTGGTAGAAACTCCAAATTGACTTCTTGATGCCCTTGATATATGATGTGATACATAGCTGCATAACATTCATCGTCTATGTTCTTCACAGCTACTTGAATCTGTTCTTCTGTGAGATCATCTTTATGCCCTTTAGGAAACATCTTCTTCTTCCCTTTTTCTTCATTTATTAAGGGGTCGAACATCTTGATTGTACATCTGGTACAATCTTTATTATTGTTTTGCTTGTAATTGGATAGATTGTATAACGTTACTTTAAATTCATTAGACATGATTCTAATTTTTCATCTCGTAGAATACCATATAGTCTTCATTCTTCATAGCTGAGAAGACGTATTGTCTGATCGTTTACTAGTATAGGATAGACTTGTACCTTGACTATTTCGATCAGGTACTGATTCTTCTATAACCTTCATTTTCAAATCCTTTTTCATGATGGTTGAGGAGGGTTGTAAAGTACTAGCCAGTGTTCAACTGTCTGTGCCTTTTGTGGAACATCAGAAGAAGAAACCTTTTTCTGACTAAGCTTCATCTTCTTTTGTTCTTCTGCTGGTTTGGAAGAGAGTTGTTGTTGAGGCTTCTTCCTCTCAAATACTAACTTCCTTTTTATCTTTGTCTCTCCAGATGATTTTGCTGATTGACTTTACAGGATAGAGATAATTGATTTAGTAGGCTGTTGTCGTTGCTCTTCCTTCTTAGAATCTTCACCAAGAATCAGAACTTTCTGCTTCTTCTGTTCTTGTTGTCGTAAGGTCAATAATCTTGGTGACCTTCTTGACTATTTAGGCTTTTCTAATTGGAGTGTCTCATGCTTCCTCTTCAAAGACACTTGGTATGTTGACTGTTGAACCTTGCTTTCCTCCATCTATAGAATCGTTTTAACTTGTATTGGCACATCAGATGATTGTTCAACCTTTTCTTCTGTAGATATTCTTCCTGTCGATCGAGGTTTTGTTTGTATGTCAGAAAAAATATGTTCACTCTTGCTTCGTCTTACTATAAGCTCCCCCTCCGACTTTGCTTTATGTGTAACACCTATATCTGCTTCAGCTTCAATTTTGATTCCCATTTTGAGAATAGTATAGGAATTAATAATAGTCTTCACATTCATCTTTACTCTGCTACCTGTATCAAGTAGGATTCCAGATTCTCTAAAGAATCTTGTCAACAACATACCATAAGGTAAAGAGATATAATAATCTCCCATAGACTTTATTATTTTCATCAAAATCAAGAACGTAAGATTAATGAGTTGGTGAGTAAGTAGATGAAACAAACAATGTTCGTTATTTATTGTCACCAGGTCCTTTGAGCCAAGAGAATACAATGGATAAGACGTGAATGAAGAACCCTAGCCTTCGAAACAAGGGTTGAAGCCTTCTTGACTTTTGGATTACTACATCCATATAGTTTTCGATTGATGTGAGTTTTGTCTACACGAACTTAAGCATCCCTTTTGTATTATTAAACAATTTTTCTCCAATACTTGGACACCTAATAGCCTTCTCAATAGAATCTTATGTGACTATAACCAACAACTCATCTACCGTAGATACCAAGGTGTTGTCCACCACCTTTGCATTCTTCCAAAGCTCATATATTTCATTCAAATAGACCAACTCATAAATGTTGAAGAAATTTTTCCATCCAACTACATCAATTTCTGGTTCGATGTCCATCTGATTTTTCTTCAAGGAAGTGAAATCAATGTGTCTCCCATAGATAAGATATTTCTCCATTTTTGATCTGTAACAAATAAACACTAAAAAAACAAATGTATTT